>JAMFTG010000717.1:0-110173 GCA_023974075.1 Chaenocephalus aceratus | reverse complement strand
TTAAGTAGTAAGTCTGAGTTGTCAGATTTGTATGAGAATCTCCAGAGGAGTGTAGCCTTTGCAGACCATTGACATGCACAACAACTGACAGCACACACTTCAGGAGAAGGAAAACCAAACATTAAATAAATAAAACATGTTGTTTTGGTGACTTGTGGAAGAGGACTATTATTTACACAATAATCAGAAAACAGGTGGATTTTGAATATATAGCCAATATAAAAGTTCATATCAGTGATGAATTCTCTCTCTCTCTCTCTCTCTCTCTCTCTCTCTCTCTCTCTCTCTCTCTCTCTCTCTCTCCTCTCTCTCTCTCTCTCTCTCTCTACTTCCTGTACATACAATTAGTAATTCATTTGTAGGGAGAGCAGATGTACCGACATGGAGGCAGGAACATATTCCCCGGGTTCCCCTGAGGGCGTCGTTGCTGACTCCTGTCATATTTACTGTGTAATTGATTTTTTAAACACACCCGTCTCTCTCCATTCCTGCACGTATATCTTTTCCCCAGTTGCCCACAGCAGTTGATCCATCCAATCGGACTGTGTACCTCTATACGCATCTCTTCATTATAAGATACACATTTGTCTACAGCCCCCTCCCTTCTATCTGACAGGAAGACCTTATTGCACAAAGGGAAGATGGGTAAGGGGGAAAGAGAGGGCTTTAGGAGTGAAGGATGAATGAGAAGAAAGTGTGCATGAAGTGGACAAAGGAGGGTGGATGACGAAATGGAGGGGGGACAAGAGGGATGTTTAAGTAAGCCTTAAACTAACTACAACTCTGAGGTGTTTTTAGCATGGATGTATAAAGAGAACTGATACAGTGTTGGAGGAGGTGACCCTCGAGAGTACAAGCACCCTCATCTGGGCTCACAGAGCACCACCAGGGCCTTCTCAGCCATTCTAGGCTCAGTCAAATGAATGCAGAGGGAAAATAACTCTGGATTTTGCTTTTATTGCATTTTGAGACTTTGATGCTGCTGATTTAAATCAGGCCTATTCAAGTAAGTGTCTGTACTCGTTACAGCCGTTGATTTAGTTCAAGAAAAATGATCCTCCGATTTACAGGCAACTCTTCACCAAAATAAGTTAGTGGGAACAAGTATTTTTGGGCTCCAGGTCGTAATGTCGACAGGCTATACCTGTGTCATTAAAAACCAGGCCAGTCCTTGCAGAGTAATACTAATCAAACAAGGTAGACCGTCCCACTGACGCTCATATCACAGTGACTTCATTTGAACATAATAGTTACTGTGGGGAATATAATTAAAGCACAATACAGACTTTAAAAGTCAAAAAGAAGGTTAACATTTCAGTGGGTTTTACTATAGGTATCAGAATAGAGATCAGAGAAAGGAGCTCTGGGAATGAAAGGAAAGAAACATGGAATAGCGGGAGGCAGGATCTACTGATTATCACAGAGCAGAGAAGAAAGTCAAGGAAAAGAATATCAGGGAGCAGAGGACGAGTGGAGAGCAGAGCGGTGAGCAGGACACCAGAGGGAGAAGCCTTTCTTCCTCGGGGGGTGCAGGGCTCTTCTAATCAATCCATGGATGCATTGTAAAATCAATGCTCTGTATAATTAGGGCAATCCAAGGGTACAAAAAACACCCTGCTCTGCATTTTGCCCCGTCTGCACTTAGTCTTTGCTTTCTCCTGTATTAACACTTTCATCATAAACGGCTTCAGGTCAGTAACGTTATTCCAAATTGGCTGGAATAATTGAAAAACTTCTAGGTCCTCGCTGTTTTGACTTGTCACAAAGTGCAATACCCTAAAAGGCAACAATGCACCATCATAAACTTTAGCTAAGCTTATAAGCAGTCTGATGGTATATTTTATACATTTTCTCAAGCCTACCCATCGTGTTTTACTTCTTCCCAACACTAGGACTTCCATCAGATGTCCAACCCACTCATTTTCAACACAAACTCTCCTCTGGTTGGTGTCATCCTTTCATTTTTCAGTTCTTATACACAACATCATCCTTTCAGTCTACTTGGCAGTGTCAACCCTGAAATGTTGAGTACCTTTTATGTTAGAAATATATAGTAGGGTCCCCCGGCACATGGAAACGGCTGGATGCTAACCCTGCAATATGTTGGGCAAATTGAACAATTAGCATAAGTTGCATTAATTAGCATTATTTTAGCAATTGAATAAACATCCTCAATAACTTCCAAAACCACGCAGAAATTGTGCAAATCTTCAAAGCCATTTTTAAAACTATTGTCACATAAGCTATAATGCTAATTAACTGCCATTTGCCCAACATATGCAAGTTAGCATTGGCTGTTTTTAGGTGCCGTGCTATACATTTCTAACATAAAACTTTTGGTACTCTACATTTCAAGGTTCACTATAGGACTCTATGAACTGTCAATTGGATTATTTTGTTATATCACAACTGAATATTCATGCTAGCAACTCCAGACTAGACAAACTTTAACCTGTTAAGCCCCGAGCCTGTTTTTCAGGTCTCAGGCTCGAAAATGACATTCCCAGAACAAATGACCATATCTTCCCTTCTAAAAGGGTTGTTAAATGAATAATATTTTTCTCAAAGCAAAGTTACATCTGTGAATTGTCAGAATCAATATAGATGTTTTTATTTAAAGTAATTCAGATTGAACACAGTAAAAACATGTAAATTATTGTGTCCATCAAAAAATAAATAAATGACTTAAAAACTACCCTTGGATGATGGGTGAGTAGACTAAAAGCTTTAGGATCCAAACTACAACATATAATAAGTACCCTGTATCAAGATTGATGAGAAAACAGTGAAATGTGACCTTTTAGAGAGATTTAGCAACAAAAAAACACTTCTGGGGTCATTTGGGTGGATTTCCATATCTCTGGCCCCCCTTGGTCGATTTTGATGATTGACATATATTCTAACCGTCAGAGCCAATGGAATCGAGGGGAACTCCCACATACACACACACATTACCAAATAAGGAGTGAGAGTGATGCATATCCAAAACCGGAATTATGGATTATAAATATTTTTTTCAAAGCAACAGACACATTATCAACCAATGGATTAACTGATTCAGCCGTGTTTTTTTCTCGTTTTAATGCCATTGAACACGTCTTTTGATCAGATTGACAGCTACAGTGAGACGATCCCCCGTAAAAGCTCCGTAAAGGTACGTGTTGTGATGTCTGTGTTTGCTTCCCCTGTCGCGAGTTCGGATCACTCAGTGATGATATAAATACCTATATAATCTGTGGAACCTCAGCTTTAATCGGATATCTTGTATGTGCAGCTACGATAAGTAATAAGGGTATCTTCATCTTGAGTTCTGTGCCAAAGTGCGTGAGCATTTTCGCTCAGTGGTCATTTAGACGCTTCTTATGAGACTTGTGTTTTGTTTTGGTAAAAATGGTTTGTATCGTCAGTTAGCTGAGATTATTCCCGTTAATCTGGTATAACTGAATGAATAGGTTCTTAAATATTAAGATGCCCTGAGACACAGTGTCGTGAAAAAAAGGACCCGCCGAAGGGGTCTTAGGAGCTTAACAGGTTTTTAAGGCAGTTTGATTTGTGTTTATTACATCCCTGCCCTGAAGTATACTCCATTATTTTGCTAAAATTGTTATATTTTTAATGGTTGGACCAGTAAAGACACAACATGGTCATGGTACTGATACAGTATATTCTGTAAGCGGCCACACAATTACAGAGTTGTTTCTGATTAGGGTTCAATTTGTACCAGTCCACACTCAATTCATTTTCAATTAATTCAACGGCTTCAATAGCCACTTTAATAATACTGGACGGTCGCCCCGGATGTCGTCATGAAGGATTTTCAGAATAAAAGCTTGACATTAAGATTATGCGAGAACTTCCGGTTTTTTTCAGAATAAAATAGCTTTTAAGCTGACGGTACGTCCAAACCAAGTCATGCCATAAAACATTGATTTGAATTTCTAACAATTGTCAGACAGCCCCACCTGTCTCAGCCTGTCACTCTCAGGAGCCAAGCCTGGAGAGGGTGGCCCAGAGTGGGTAAAGCCCCTATTGTACCTGCTTCCTGAGACAGCGCCCCCCAGACCTGAGGAATCGTCCAGGGCTGGCCCACCATCATCTGTGTCACCTCCGCGTACCACAGCGCCAAGCGGCGACCTGGAGCCACTAGGATGACTGACAGATGTTCCCGCCTTACCCTCTCCAGGCGGGGGGGATAAGGTTGCAGCAGTGGTAAGAACTAAAGCAGCTTTCTTGGCCATGGCTCGTGTGCAAATGCGTCCACCCCGAAGGGCGGATTGTCCCACCGGGCCAGGGAGAACTCCCGAACTGAGTCCAGACCTGCTTCACCACCTCCGGGTGAATCCTCCACTCGTCTGGCAGGGCCCCGCCTCTTGACATGAGGTCGGCCCCCCAGTTATCCCGTCCTGGGATGTGCAGGGCCCTGTGAAGCCCACAACCACAGGTTCTCTGCTGCGGTCAACAAGGCTACGGAGCAGACTCCGCCCTGCCTGTTGATGTACGCCACTGTGGTGCGGTTGTCGCTCCTCACTAGCACATGTTTGCCCTGTATTAAGGGTTCAAAGTGCTGTAGGACAAACATCACTGCTTGCAGCACAGGAGGTTGCTGTGTCGAGCCTCTGTCAGATGCCAGCCACCACCTATAGCTCTCTCTAGGCATGTCCCCCCCATCCTGTCTTGGATGCGTCTGTGAAGACGGAGATAAACCACCTCAGCAGGCGACGTGTATGCAACAGACCGAGTGGCACCACGAAGTGAGCAGCCGCCAAGAGACCCAAAGTCTGCATGATGGTCAAAGCTGTCACCGTCGCCCCCTGAAGCAGTCTGCAAACTGCCCGAAGCAAGGATGCCTGTCTGCAGGGGTGGTTCTAGAGGGGCAGGGGGGCCAGTGCCCCCCTAACACTGACCTCTGACCCCCCTGTTTGCCAAAAAACGCAGGATTTTGTTGCTGTAATGTGAGATTGTGCAGACACCCTTATGTAAAGTAGAGATGTAACTGTTCATTGCCTTTATTTTTATATAAATATGGTGTTAGTGCAAACATTGCACTATAACTTAAGCTGAAACTAACAGTAATAACTATAAGATCTATCTGAAATAAATAAGTGTACTGAAACAAATAAACAATAACTGTATTGCATTGTTTTCTTATGCGCAATTACTTCATACTGTCTAGTTCTCTTTTTCGTCCTGCATTTATTGTGCCCCCCTCAGAAAATAACTGGCCCCCCAGTGGCCCCCCCAGTCAAATTGGTCTAGAACCGCCACTGCCTGTCTGCTTTCTCTCAGGGTGGCACGTAGTCTGCCTGCATCAAGCACCACCCCCAGCTATTCTACCTGCTGGTGAGGTATGGGGCAGCTCTTCTTCCAATTGACCACAAAAAAACAACTTGGTCAGGTGTAGGATCAATTGGGCTGTGCGAATTATTGCCCATTGCGTGGACCTGGCCATGACTATGAGGTTGTCTAGATCAGTTTTTCTCAAACCTTTTCATACCAAGGACCACTTAACCAATAAAAAAACACTCACGGACCACCTAACTCCCCAAATATCCAAAAACACATTGTTTATCTAGAACAGATTACACATCACCTGAAAATGGTACAAACAAGTGGCAAAATGTGTGACAAAGTGGTTTCGCTGGGCTATATCATGCAATCGAAAACTTAAGCTCGCTCCATTGCGGAGATATTCCCGCGAGAGTGCGGAAAACTTAAATGTATTTATTTCAAATGTGAAATGTTACCAACATACTCATGGACCACTAGGGGGCACTCACGGACCATACTTTGAGAAGCACTGGTCTAGATAAAAGAACACTCTCATGCCATGGTCGCGCAGCGGCTGCAGCGCTGTGGCTGCAGCGCTGTGGCTGCAGCGCCACACATTTGCTGAACGTGCGTGGGGATAGGGAGTCGCCGAACGGCAGTCTCGTAGGCTACTAAATACTTTCTGTGTTTTGGAGCAATTTCGACATGAAAGTAAGCGTCTTTCAGGTCGATGGGTGTAAACCAAGCGTCAAACTCTGGGGAAGAGCCGGGACGCCAATACGGAAGTGCCAAACACTGCAGTTCATATATTGGCCGATAGGCGATGGCTGCACAAAGGAGCAATTTCCATAGACCCCCATGTTAAAATGCCCAATTTTACAGCATAAAAAAACATGTTTCTATCCCTGGCTCCATACATTTGTATTATCGATATAGTTAGATTCCACCTTCATAATTATGGGAGCAAATGTTAAAAGGGGACCCAATTATCCCAGTGGTGGCCGCCGGAGTCCGCCACCGAAGCTAACCGGAGCCGTAGCTAGCCCTTTGCGGCTCCGTTAGCTTCGGCCAGCGGCGGAGCCCGGCGTTATAACTGGAGATCAAGGAATGCAGCGAAACGCGGAATTGGTTCGCCTGCAGCCTTCTATAGTATTAGCGAAATAAATGATGTTGAACAAGGCTTATTAAGCTGAACATCGCCACAATTGTTCTGCTATGTATCGGTACTTATTTTATTTTCTTAACGTGTGAATGACAAGCATTAAGAATAACAACAAATAGCTATTTATCTTGCATATTGTCTCGTTTGATTATGAATGTAACGTTTATATAGTGGAACTACACAGTTTTTATCAAAACCAAAGTGCCACGCAGTAACTTGGTAGGCCCATGCATGTATTTCAGCAGGAAATGTGCAACCTAGATTAAATTTACCAACAAAGACTATATATAAATATTTGTAAAAGTTATTCATGCGTTATTAAGAGAATATGGCATTAACCCTCCTGTTGTCTTTGGGTCGGTTTTCATGTATTTTTGAATAAAGGTTTCCTTTAGGTGATCCAGACAGGCTGGACCAGTGGGTGCTGAACATCCGGAGGAATAAATGGACCCCCAACGTTTCTTCTCGCCTGTGCAGTGAACACTTTGAGAGTGTATATATACACATATATATATTTATTTATATACTGTGTACTGTTTATCTACAATTGTGCACACATGTATATATACATATATGTATAGTCAGTGGTGGCCGGCCCATAGGGGCGCTAGAAAAAAAAAAATATATATATTTAAAAAAAAAAAATATTTTATATTTAAATTTTTAATGAACAAGGTAAATATCATACAATTGGTATCACAAAAATGTATAATCTACAATACAATCTCGTTTAAAATTGTGTTACGATGTCTAAAGTTACTGATAAGTCACCTGTTTCCTGCCTGGCCTTGCCCATGGCATTAGTTTATCATTACCGGGCGGAGCCCCCGAGCCAAACAGCAGCAACCCAGCAAAAGTCTCAATAGTAAACTGTGCCGCCGAAACATAATTTCAGCCAATCAGCGCCGTCAAATATTTTGGTCATGTGGGCGCTCACGTTGGCGCCCATGTTGCTTACGTGCGTTGACGTGAGTTGTTTTTTAGACTCGTGAGTGACCAAGGTGACGCTGACGCAGTATTTGGATGAGAATGGTGTGCAGGTGGAGTCGCCGGAACCTCGGTCCGCCCAAGAGCTACTCTCCAATCCTTTTGAAAGGAGAAGTTTGGGAGATAAATTGATACTTAAAGACCTTGGACCGGACCAACCCGATTTGTATATATCACAGCAAGCTCGTGAAAAAGACAAAACGTATCAACAAGGCTTCTCACATGGCTAGCTGGATGCAAACAGGTAAATGCTATCTTTTGTTTCACATGCTTGCTCTTCAAACAGCCGGGGACAGATACAATCTGTTCAGAAACTAGACAAAAGTTAAACAAGTACAAACCACAGACTGTCTGTGTCATGGAGAATACAGTCGCTGGTTTATTTATGTCTGTAGGCCGTTGTTGTGAGTGTGGACGGTCGGAGCATATATAGCGTTAGCTTAGCCAAGCTCCATTCAGGAAGCAAGCATTCTAAAAGGTTTTTCGCCTGCCGTCTGTCTGCAGACTTGTCAAAGCATTAATTCATGGTTTTTACTAACCGGTATCAGTATGTTGTTACGTCGGCATCATTTAGAAACGTGTATTACAATTTAATCACAGTAAAATATGTTCATGTTGTTGTAGCTGTAGCTCCCGAGCCAGCGCGTCTTGTTTGAATGATGCGAGTAAACACAGCTGGCAGCTGCGGTGAAACTCGAGCGACTAGAGCGATGCGATAGGAGCGTTTAGAGCGAAGCGAATATTCGCATCGCGTCCGGTCTTAACGCAGCATTAAAGCGAGCTCCGCGCTGCACTGGAAACGCGCCATAACATCACCAGAATTCCTAATTTAAGGGGTCATTTCTCCCAAAAACAATTTTTGTACTCACTATATCAATAGCCCCACCAAAAATATTTTCCACCAGCCGCCACTGTGTATAGTATGTTTGTGTGTAATGTCAACCATGTGAAGTCATGTAAAGTAAGCCAGGACCATCAACTTACAGGTTGTGCAGTTTGGCGTGGAGGAGGTTGCCATCTTCTTTTTTCTTAATGCTGAAATAAATAAAAATGGTTTAATCAATATAAAGCACCTTTCTTTTTCTACAGTCATATTTCATTAATTAAGTTTAATTCACGCAACACTGGCCATATCTCTGCTAGTTTACAAAGTTTAGTTACAAATGACATTTATATTTGAAAAACGGTGAAGCACTTACAAAAACAATTGTATAGTGTAGGTTCAAGAACATTTAAATCAAAAGGACAAGTTTTGTAAAGTTACAGGGTATCTTACCTTCAGAATATGCCGGGAACGAGGAGCAGTGACCGCAAGCTGGGTTGTTAGCATAGGTTGTTAGCTTAATACTGAGAGCATGTTAGCTTAGCTTCTTAGCCTGAGCTAGGTCTGGAACGTCACGCTCGGTGGCAGCAGGTCCCGCCCTGTCCCGCCTCAGCACCGCCTCTTTGCCCTTATTTGGAGCAGGCGGGAGAAGGCGGGAGTTAGACTCTGACGTCACTGTCGAGCCGTTAGTGGCCGACTCCGCCTACTAAGGGCTTCACGGCAACTCTGCAGAATCCTATGGGTGACGTCACGGACCCTACGTCCATTTATATGTCTATGTAGTCTATGGTGTGAACCAATCGCCTGGCTGCACCAGTCCCAGTAACTGTTTTATAGTTAACATATGGAACTTTTTGCAGGCAATGTGCCGATTCAGGCTGCGAAGATCCAGAATGGGCCAGAATTATCCTGTCTTCTTGGGAACCAGGAAGTACAGGGAATAGTGCCCTTTCTCTCTGTCTTGAGAGTGCACAACAGACACCGCCTGTTTTTGCAATCTCCTCTTCGGATGATAGATTTTCCTCTCTCATGCCTCTGAACGGAGGAGGGATGCTGCAAAACTGGAGTGAATAACCCAGTCTCAGCGTCCTGTCCATCCACTCTGTCAATACACAGCTGAGCTTCCATTCCCCATAACATTGTGTTAGAGGATGTGCAATCAGCTGTGGAGCCGCAGCTATGAAGCTGTGGTACTCTCTGGTGGGTCGTCTGAATTGAAACAGGAGTTAATAGAGGTGAGATCTTGCTGACGTTGGTGGATCTGAGCCAAGCAGTAAACTATATACTCAATAACTTCTGTTAGGTCAATTAGTAGGTCTGAGTAATTCGCCGGAATAAATTATCAGGCCTCCCGACTCCCAAGACACCCTTTCTTCCTCCAGTCCACTGAAGCGCTGTGTGACCGAGGTCATCGATCCAAAGAGCCCCTCCGTGGATACGGGTGCCCCAAGGAGATCCTCTCGATCCTTCCTGGACAGCGCGGTGAGTCCCAACCACACGTGACGTGACGCCACTGTGGCCAGGGACATCACGCATCCAGCTGCGGCGGCCACACCGTGGGTCAGATTGTTCATCTGACCAATGCAGCGGTCCGAATAATTGCTCCCGTCCTGCGGCGGTGGGCGGGGGTGTCCTGCTGAGGGGTGATTAGCGAGACACCCAACACACCGAGATTATTGGTCACCGCCGCCATCTGCGTTCCGAGCAGTGGCGCCAGAAGGGGGGGTGGGGGGGGGCAGGGGGGGCCATGGCCACCCTGATATATTTGTTGGCCCCCCCACCACACACACTCGCCAGTCACGTATGCGTAGTAGTTTATCTGATATTTCACAACAAATACACAGCCAGTGAGTCGCTTGATTTGAGCTTCCAACACTAATAATGCAGCCCCTCCCTCTCCCTCTGCTACCATGGTAACACTCTGATACTCGGCGCACCACTCTGATACTCGCGCAGCACTCTGAGATTCGCACAGACAGCAGCAGGTTGCAGCAAAACGTTTCTTTCTACTGACTGGACTGGAGTTGACAAAAATCCACCTGACTTCTAGAAGGCAAGTCGTATACGTTCGTTGCCTGTTAAGCCCCACAACACTTTAGGCTTTAGTGTGTTAGCTTTAGGTAGCAAACAACGGAGATATGCTTACCTTTAGCTGTTACTCTGATCAAAATGTGTGTTCAATGGCATTAAAACGAGAAAAACGCTGGAAGACCTGGAAACAGGCTCGGGCCTCAGTAAAGGCTGGCTTCACTTCAGGTATAATTAGTCTGTAAACACACTTTGGCGGCTATCCTAGTTAGCGTTAGTTTAGCTTGCTAAGCTAACGTTAGCTGATGTCGGTATGCTGGGCTGGTGTAATGCGTAGGCTACTATTAATCACTGCTGTGTGTAATGTCAATCTGCAGAAAATGAAGAGAAAGCCAACAGACATCTCTTCTTATTTTACGAAGAAGATGACCTCACTTCTGTTAGGTCAATTAGTAGGTCTGAGTAATTAAAGGAGAGACAGAGCTGTCAGGGGAACAGCAGCATATGGCTAGTGAGGAGATGGCCGTACATGCTAGAAAGTACACGTGGAACTCTGTTTTGTAAAAGTGAAACTAAAACCTAAGTACAGTTTTATTAATGTGATTGTGACCTTTTTAATCATTTAAGTCTTCTACACACTTTAGGTCTGCAGCTCCTTCAAAATGAAACGAGAATCTATGCAGTTTTTCCTCTTCTGTGTTCTGAGGTTATGAGCCGACCATTAGTCAAGTTTGTTTTCATAATGTTCTGTATGCTAATTAAAAAAAGGGTAACCAGTTTGTTTATAAAGTATATATATATACATTTTCAAAACAAATGGAGTACAAGCTATATGTATTACTCTCACCACAGTGGCCTAATCTAAAAAAATAGAATGTCTCGTCACCTATTTTCTGTCTAACACTAAAAGGTGGTGTTTTGTATCATTTATATAGTAAATGTTTTGAATTTGCTATAAAGGTCGATAATAGATGGTGTTTTTGTGTTCAATCACAGTATGTATTTACCATTTTATACCCCTTTTTGGGTCCTGTTGAAATAAAATAGTCATGTTTTAAAACTTGATTTAATAAAGCAATGTCAATCATCTTTGATCCCAGTGTGACACAAACAGCTTGTTCAGTCTAAAACAATGTATAACCTAGAGACATAATATAACTGAAGAACATGTTGTGTTGCTGTTGTGTATTGTACTTTTATTCTCCATATATATTAACAGCGTAGGTGAAAATGTGGATGAAGCTACTTTACATTTGTATGCGGATGATACTGTGATGTACTGTGCAGGTCCCTCCATTAAAGAGGCTGTTGTTAAATTACAGGCTGTTTTTAACATTATTCAGACTCAGCTCTCTGAACTTAAAGCTTCTTTTAAATGTGGATAAAACCAAGGTAATGCTCTTTTCAAAAAACACCAGAGCCTGTTTTAGATATTGTAACTACAACTTGAAGTTGTTGCCTGTTACAAATACAGGGTGGAGCCCTGTGTGATATATAACAGATTAATTTGAACAGGTAGACACCCTAAGTGCAAATATGAAGTAGTCAAAAGGCATGATACATGATAGACTCCATTAAATGCTAAATGCTTTCTCGGATGGTTTTGTTGTATCACTTACTGTACTTAGCCAATAAACAGTAGCAAACATTTTTAACAGATCCAATAAAGTTTAAAGGTCTGTGACAAAATCAGCCAGTAACATTTAAATAGGATTTAACTGAAATATGAAATGGCTTAGGAACCTGGGGGTAAAGTTCATTACTTATGACCAGATGCAAATCTGTGTTCTGTGTGCTTCATTTATCCACAATCTTTTTTCAAGATTTAATTTGTGTTAGTTGAGTTGTGTATTCAAAGTGCTCGTATTTTGCTCTTTGGTTGCATGTGCATTTTAACCCCTTTACACTGGACATTTGTCAACCTGATGGAGAGAGAAGACCAATCCTGATGCTTTTTGCCATACTTTTAATGACCACATGTTCCCTACATTTAACCGTTTAGAAAAGCAGCCCACTGCTTTGGTGGGAAAAGCCAGTTTTCAGTTGCATTTTTCATACCAGCTATCAGATGTAAGCAATACATAGACTACATAAGTTGTCAAGTCAGACTTTTACAAAGGTAGGTTATAGTGAAGTTACACCGCCCAAATTATTGGTAGAAAGCTAATTATGCTACAATGATAGCACCACGTAGTCAGGTCGCATCCAGAAACTTTATCTTAGGCGTTATGTTGGCCAAACATTGTCAATTAAAACCAAAGAACATTCATTTATAGGGAAATATGCATTAAGGGACATTATTTGTTCGACAAAACACTGAATTCATATTATTACCCTAACCCTTCTTCATCCTCCTGCCTAAACTTAACCAACCAAGGAAACAAAAGGCGATGAATACTAGCCAATCAGAGGCAGAGTAGGGAGGCATGCCTGTGTCATAGTATGGAAACCAATCAAGACCATCAAATTACATTATTCTGTCCAAGATTGAGCAATGTGTTTCTTTGGGTAATTGCAATGTCAAACTAATACTAAGGAATATTAAGAAGTCTCTTTAAAACAGGTCAGTCAACTGTAAGAGACAGTGTGTCTCAGTCAGTGAGTTATAGCTGATGCAAACTGACGGTGACAGCCTTTTTTATGCAGCAAGGTGAAGGTTAGGGCAAGAATTTAGAAGCTTTCTTTTCTCTACATTCAGTATATTCTGTGTGTATTAAAGGATTCAAATCATGATCCTCACACGTGTCGAGATATGTTTTATTCCACTGTTAATTCAGCCTCTATTTGAAGGGTTACTGCTGCTCCAGTCACATGCAAAACATACACACACTGTTATTTCTGTCCAACCCGTTGGGTCTCTGTGAGTTCCCCCTGATTTCACCATGTGATGAATGGAATAACCCCCGCCCTGTATCACTCTTTGTCCCAATAATAGTAGTTAACCAGTTTCCCGGTTCCACAACACTGAGCGCCACTGAGGCAAACGGTGTTAGTGCTGACAGTGGAGTGATGTCTTTCTCATTGAATACCTATGAAGTGCTCTAGATGTCCCATTAACGATAGATTTCATACATAATACAAACGGGGCCGACCCACCACTATCCATAAGGGATTGCCAGGCAAGAACTGAAACTGATCCAAAACTATGTAACCCCTGCTCTCACACACACACAACACACACACACACACACACACACACACACACACCACACACACACCACACGCTTGCAGAGACATGCACATTAAAACAGAGTTCTCGCTCATCTCGCTGTGTTTAATCTCTCTAAGTTGTTTTTCCTCCCCATCTTCCTTATTTCCCCGTCTCCCTCTCTGAGCCCCACCTCACTCTTCTAGATGTTACCACTCTACTGCCATCATCTCCTTCCCTCAAACTGAGACACCGGCACTCACTTCTGTAATGCCTCCGTATTCTCTACATCATAAATCCCTCTCTTTACTGCTGATGCTGGTGTCTGGGTTCAAAGGTATGGCAGTCAGCGCACCACATCACTATTAGATTAGACTTCCTTTGAGAACAAATAAAGCAAAGCTCCCCTTGCTGTACCTGAGTTGCTTCGAACCACTATGCAACTATGAGATGGAAAGTAGTGAAGTACAAATACTTAGTTACTGTACTTAAGTAGATTTTTCTGGGATCAGTACTTTGTGAAGAAGAAGCCTTCATCACAGTTGGCATAGGGGCATGGTAAAAGGCACACTGAGGGTAACACGCATTTGAGAAAATAAAACCCAAGTCATTGATTGTTCAAAACTAATTTATTGGAAGTCTTTTTGCAAGTAACCTGCTTACCCTCTCCTTCAAGGTTGTGAAGGCCAAACAGTAGTGATGTTACGTATTGCGCCGAGGCTTCGGAGCGTGTGTCGAGTAATCCCCGAAGCTTTTTGTGAAGCATGTATCGAGGCTTGTATCGTTTTGGGCCAGTGACGTCATCGATGACAAACGAAGCCTCGCTGCCTGTCAATACCACGTGACTGCTTCAGGAAGCGATTCAGATCGGTTGAACCGTTGAACCACAACGCTCATAATACCTGGATGTATAACAAGAACCATATTACCCCTCCTGTACCCGGGCCCGGTGACACGATGGAATCAAGAGAGCTCAGACCCTCACTTAAATAGAGGTTGGAACATGTCATAGGTATAAATAGATACAAGCATAAATAAATGTAGGAATAAAAACATCAATAAAAACATGAATAAATAAATGAATACATATCTTGCAGTGTTTTCAGGGAGCTTTAGTATGTGTGCTGTGGCTCAGCTGGAAAACAGTTGACTCATGACCGCAGGGTCCCTGGTTCAACGACTGAACAATACGTCTTTTTTGTTGTTTATAAAAGCTACAGCTAAATGAGACAATGTAGTTCATAAATGTATTCTTTGATATGGTTTAGCCTTTCTCAGGCTACAACATGGTTAAGTTTATGAATATTATTAAGGAATACAAATCCCTCTTTGCAATGTTTACCAGCCTTCTTAGGCTTTTCAATCACAATCATTAAACTGGAATAAATACAATATTGTTAACATGAAAATATGATTTAATGTTCGTTGTTTAGAGTTATTCTAAGGCTTTACTCAATGGGAACTCGGTACGAGATAGATAGAGCACACTGTTGAGATGTCCAATCTGCCTGTTTTACACACTTTGACCAGCAGGGGGTTTGTGTTCAAATGAAGCCCATGATGAAGCCTCATGAGATGAACCCTTTTGCGAACCAATTGGCTGGAAAGCTTCAAAGCTTCATCAGGCTTCATCTCGCCATCACTACCAAACAGAGCCACAGAAAGAAGCAGCCTTAAGTAGAGGCTCAATCAGTGGGAACACCTGTGCTCAATTGGAGCATACCATGTAGTCCATGGGCGCGGGTGGCACTTTTCTTGCAAGTATAAAAATGTTATTGTTTGGGGCTTCTGTGGTCAAAGAGATAATATGTTGACCTATTGTGATTTGGTGTGTTTGGGTAATTTGTCTTGCATTGTGAATGTGTTTGTAGATTAGAATGTCATTGGTTAGGGGTATAAATAGTGGATTATCCTATGGGGAGGGGCTTAACAGGTATAAAACCCTGGCCACAAGTGTTTTGGGGGGAGTCTGACTGTGGCGGTAGAGCAGAGAGGTACCAGTTATATGTCCTCGACCTGTAATGTATATATGAGGTTTTTGTTTTCTTCCTGTAAAATCCTGGTTACTTTGTGTTTTTTCAGCACGTTGGCTGTCAATAAAAGCACCTAAGGATACATATTTCGTGACTCTAGCCATCTTATTTAATGCCTAGTTTTTCATTGAACCTTTTTGTAACATATGGTGTCAGAAGTGGGATGGCCAGTCGCAAGAAGGGACGTGTTGTTGAAACACGAACTGGACTACGCTCTGAGCGAAAACCTTTTTTGAAGAAGGATGAGGAATGGGACACGGCTGTGACGTCAGAGGAAGAAGGACTATCAATTGGTTTTGAAACCCAAGGGGCAAAACCGAAAATCCAGCAGCGGAAACCTGGGCCATCTCCAGCGGGTCTCAGTTGAGGCCTCCCAGCAGCCTGTACATCGCTACCGGGGGGTCCACACGTTGACGTTGGGCCTTCATTGATGTCTTCTCCTGACAGATTTGGTAATCCTTCTGGGGGTGTAGCGGCAGTTCATCGTAAGAAGCCAGTTGACTTGCAAGTTATTTTCGATACCGCTTGTTCACACAGAAACCAGGCCGGACAGGTGTGTTGCAGCATGTAATCCGAGTAAAACCGGGGCAGAACACAGTTCAGCAGGCATGCTACAGAGTACCGGAACGTTTAGTGGAGGCGTTGAAGGAAGAAATCCGCTTGATGCTCGAGCTGGGAGTAATTGAACCATCAACCAGTGAGTGTAGTAGCCCTATTGTCATTGTACCCAAGAAGGATGGCTCTCTCCGCATTTGCATTGACTTTAGGAAGCTGAATGCCATCTCCTTCTTTGATGCCGCCTACCCAATGCCCCGGATTGAGGACCTGCTGGAGAGGATTGGTCGAGCCAACTACATCACTACCTTGGACCTCTGCAAGGGGTATTGGCAGGTCCCCTTGGAAAGCCAGTCCCGGCACCTCACCGCATTCAGAAGCCCACTAGGCCTCTTCCAGTTTACTGTGATGCCGTTTGGTCTACATGGTGCCCCAGCAACCTTCCAGAGGTTAATGGACAAAGTTCTTCTGGGGTGCGAGGACTGCAGTGCTGCCTACCTGGATGACGTGGTCATTTACAGCAGGACCTGGGAGGAACATCTCGATCACCTTCGTCGGGTCCTAGGTACAATCCATGCCGCAGGACTCACACTCAATCTACAGAAATGTGAGTGGGCTAAGCAGGATACTCGTTACCTTGGGTATCAGCTGGGGAACGGTGAAGTCAGGCCACAGGTGGACAAAGTTGAGGCCGTCCTGAACAGTCCGAGACCTCGTACCAAGAAACAAGTACGGTCCTTTCTTGGCCTGGTTGGATGGTATCGACGTTTCATTCCTCAGTTTGCCACTCTAGCAGTTCCATTGACCAACCTCACGTGCAAGGCTGCTCGGAATCCTGTGGAATGGAATGAAGAGTGTGAAAGGGCTTTCCAGGAGTTGAAGAAAAAACTGTGCTCGTCTCCGGTACTGCAGAGTCCTGACTTAAAAAGACGCTTCCTGGTTCAGGTGGATGTCTCTGGAGTGGGCATCGGTGCAGTGCTGGCTCAGGGAGAACCAGGAGAGGAACGTCCAGTGTTGTATCTCAGCAGGAAACTTCTGCCCCGTGAAACCCGGTACTCCACCATCGAGAAGGAGTGTCTGGCAATCAAGTGGGCATTGGACAGCCTAAGGTACTACCTACTCGGGAGGGAATTCGACCTACAGACGGACCATAGAGCCTTGACGTGGATTCAGACCATGAAGGACCGGAACGCCAGGGTGACTAGATGGTATCTTGAACTACAACCGTTCAAGTTCTGTGTGTGGCACAAAGCAAGCAAGGAAAATGTCACCGCAGACTACCTGTCAAGGCTGCCAAACATCGTTGATGTAGGAGAGGAGGGTGGTAATGTGAAGAAGAAGCCTTCATCACAGTTGGCATAGGGGCATGGTAAAAGGTAGTGATGTTACGTATTGCGCCGAGGCTTCGGAGCGTGTGTCGAGTAATCCCCGAAGCTTTTTGTGAAGCATGTATCGAGGCTTGTATCGTTTTGGGCCAGTGACGTCATCGATGACAAACGAAGCCTCGCTGCCTGTCGACACCACGTGACTGCTTCAGGAAGCGATTCAGATCGGTTGAACCGTTGAACCACAACACTCATAATACCCATGGATGTATAACAAGAACCATATTACCCTTCCTGTAACCGGCGGGCCCGGTGACACGATGGAATCAAGAGAGCTCAGACCCTCACTCATATAGAGGTCGGAACATGTCATAAGTATAAAAAGATACAAGCATAAATAAATGTAGGAATAAAAACATCAATAAATAAATGAATACATATTTTGCAGTGTTTTCAGGGAGCTTTAGTGTGTGTGCTGTGGCTCATCTGGAAAGCAGTTGACTCATGACCGCAGGGTCCCTGGTTCAACGACACCAATACGTATTTTTTGTTGTTTATAAAGCTACAGCTAAATAAGATAATGTAGTTAATAAATGTATTCTTTGATATGGTTTAGCCTTTCTCAGGCTACAACAAGTTTATGAATATTATTAAGGAATATAAATCCCTCTTTGCAATGTTTACCAGCCTCCTTAGGCTTTTCAATCACAATCATTCAACTGGAATAAAAACAATATTGTTAACATGAAAATATGATTCAATGTTCGTTGTTTAGAGTTATTCTAAGGCTTTACTCATTGGGAACTCGGTATGAGATACAGCACACTGTTGAGATGTCCAATCTACCTGTTTTACACACTTTGACCAACAGGGGGTTTGTGTTCAGATGAAGCCCATGATGAAGCCTCATGAGATGAACCCTTTTGCGAACCAATTGGCTGGAAAGCTTCAAAGCTTCATAAGGCTTCATCTCGCCATCACTAGTAAAAGGCACACTGAGGGTAACACACATTTGAGAAAATAAAACCCAAGTCATTGTTTGTTCAAAACTAATTTATTGGAAGTCTTTTTGCAAGTAACCTGCTTACCCTTCCTTAAAGGTTGTGAAGTCCAAACAGAGCCACAGAAAGAAGCAGCCTTAAGTAGAGGCTCAATCAGTGGGAACACCTGTGCTCAATTGGAGCATACCATGTAGTGCATGGGCGCGGGTGGCACTTTTCTTGCAAGTATAAACATGTTATTGTTTGGGGCTTCTGTGGTCAAAGAGATAATATGTTGACCTATTGTGATTTGGTGTGTTTGGGTAATTTGTCTTGCATTGTGAATGTGTTTGTAGATTAGAATGACATTGGTTAGGGGTATAAATAGTGGATTATCCTATGGGGAGGGGCTTAACAGGTATAAAACCCTGGCCACAAGTGTTTTGGGGGGAGTCTGACTGTGGCGGTAGAGCAGAGAGGTACCAGTTATATGTCCTCGACCTGTAATGTATATATGAGGTTTTTGTTTTCTTCCTGTAAAATCCTGGTTACTTTGTGTTTTTTCAGCACGTTGGCTGTCAATAAAAGCACCTAAGGATACATATTTCGTGACTCTAGCCATCTTATTTAATGCCTAGTTTTTTCATTGAACCTTTTTGTAACATACTTTACCCCACTATTTTTTTTTTCTGACAACTTTTTACTTTTACTCCTTACATTTTTTACACAAATACCTGTACTTCCTACATTTTGCAAATAGGATCATTACTTTAGTTTTTTTTTCTTTGTTTGATGGAATGATAATTTCAATGTAATGTCCTATAGAAACGTGATTGGTGTATGTATGACAATGAATATATTACAATTTTGAAAGTTCTTTAATGTTCTATTCACATGAAGTGAGATGCAGTTACCAGCTTGACTTGGTATATAAAAAGTTGGTATATGGCTACTTTTTACTTAAGTACATCTCAAAGCCCATACTTCTTTACTCTTAAAGTAAAGGTATGTCCGTGCTTTTGCACTGTCAGTTTGGCATCGTAAATTAGTTGTGTAGTAAAAGTGACTTATTTCGAAGATGTTTGTGGTCTAAGCAAGGGAGCCCGAAGTAGAGAGGTAGGAAAGGGCCCTATTGCCCCCCGTACTTTACGTCATTACCCTGATTTGGTGTGACGGCTGGTGTGAAAATGGTCTCTATTGGGGTTAACACACATCGTCAGTGCTGACAGCAGTCTCAACCAGCCTCTACATACATTGGATATTTGCTAAATCACATAATGGCAAGAGAAGAATGCTGTTTCCCGAGTTGTCTAATCTTGTAAAATGCAACAATGTTTTCTGTACATGAAGCGCCAGAATTTACAGAAAATCACAACACAAGACGCACAGATGTGCATTGCCATATTTTAATGCAGATGCAGATCTGTGTTTCACTCAATCACAGAGAATCCCCCCAGCTCTTCCCTACTTCACTGTGGCACACCTGACCCCCCCCCCACTCTTCCCTGCTTCACTGTGGCACACCTGACCCCCCCCCCCCTCTTCCCTGCTTCACTGTGGCACACCTGACCCCCCCCCCCAGTCTTCCCTGCTTCAACTGTGGCACACCTGACCCCCCCCCCACCACTCTTCCCTGCTTCACTGTGGCACACCTGACCCCCCCCCCCTCTTCCCTGCTTCACTGTGGCACACCTGACCCCCCCCCACCCACTCTTCCCTGCTTACTGTGGCACACCTGACCCCCCCCCCCCACTCTTCCCTGCTTCACTGTGGCAACCTGACGCCCCCCCCACTCTTCCCTGCTTCACCTGTGGCACACCTGACCCCCCCCCCCACTCTTCCCTGGCTTCACTGTGGCACACCTGACCCCACCCCACTCTTCCCTGCTTCAATGTGGACACCTCACACCCCCCCCCCCCCACACCTTCCCTGCGGCACACCTGACCCCCCCCCCCCACTCTTCCCTGCTTCAACTGTGGCACACCTGACCCCCCCCTTGTTTCACTTCTCTTTCCTTGGGGAGGGGCAGGGCATGTGCTGCCACATTAGGCTTTCCAAGCTGTTGAGAGTGATCGTGACACGGAGCTCTCTAGCCAGAGCCATTTAATAGAAGAGTTACGACATCTCCGTTGACTCCAATGGACCACTTTTTTACAGCAATGGCGGATCGTGGAGCCTCTCAATCGTTCCCCGGAAGTTAAGCGCCAAGGCTGGCAGAGCTGTGGAGTTGCAGCTAATAGACCGTTCGTGACGGACTTTTAAAGGTAAGAAGAAGTTTAAAGATTTATATTGCGGATATTATCAGTACATCTGATTCAATTAACATGTGTATTAAAGGATGTCAGTGGATTATCCCTAAATTAGTAGATTTAGGGAACGTTTACAGATAACAGATTAAGCTAGCATACCGAAGCAAGTTAGCAACACACGTTGAACAGCCTTTTAATTGTAAATTCCGTTTCTCTTAATGTCATTTCGTCCAACATGTTGGAATTAGAGAAGAGGGGCTTCTAAACGGGATTGTATCGGGGGTGGAGGGAGTTAAATATTAGATAAATATAACTTTGGTGCGTGTAAGAGTGAGTGTTTTTAGCAGAGCCATATTGTGTCCTTGTGATCTGTTGATTATTACCTGTCTGTATAATGTTGCAGCTCAGCTGATTCTGGATTGATGGCAAAGGGAGAGGGACTTAAGTGAGAGTGAAAACACAAGGTAAGTTTAGTACTGTTTTATATAAGTAAACACCTTATCTCCCCAAGGCATTTCCCATCCAATAGGTGTGCTGTGTGTATAACCCTTTCTCCTGTCTGTTACTCCCTCTTTCAGCACAAGAACCAGAGGGGGGTTCAATGGAGCCTGAATACCTGCACTGAGACCCTCACCCTGCACCCTGAGTCTCAACTCTGTGTTTTTCAAGCCTTTCCCTGTTTTTTTGTATTAAACAAAACATTAAGCTTTCCCAATGTGTGGTTTTCGTTTTGTGAAAAAGTGCAAATGCAGTGTTTGTATATAATTACATCACATATTTTGTTGCTGTTGGTCGTGAAATTGCTCCTGCTGACTTGAGCCAGCCATTTTTCCTCCGCTCTGTGTCAGTGGGGAAGCCGTACATTCGTACTCCTTTCTCTGAGCGATTTGAGCATCCCCAGGCAGCACAGCAAAACCATGGTGGCTACTAGGAGGCAGCACAGCAAACCATGGTGGCTTCTAGGAGGCAGCACAGCAAACCAGGACAAACACGGAGGAAAAAGGCACCGACAAACACTATGATATGCTATTCAATGTTTATTGAATTCCATGTATTTGCAATGGATGTTCCTAAAACAACACATTTATCATCATCATCATCATCATCATGCTGCTGCTAGTCCTTTGATAGTCACCTGTCGGTCTCCTGTCCTTTCTGAAAGCCATAAAGATGACATTAGTCATTTAGATAACTTGTGTCCTCAGTTACCAGGGGATTACTGAAACTACCATGAATTTAAGAATATGGTAGAAATTAATCCAATCTGAATTTTAAAAGCATTACTTTAGATCCCCTCCCTCTAAATGTATCAGTAAACATTAGAAAGTGAAGCTCCTGACTACCATACAAGTTAAAGAAGATAATATTGGTTTGAAAGAATTCAAAGCTATAAATATAACAGCAACAGGCTCTTTAACCAAGGCACTGTTAGTAACATGTAAACTAGCTGTTCACACTAATCCTAATATTATCACTTAATATTAGCAAATTCTATTTTATTTTTAAAACATATTGATGTAAATACATACACATATCGATTTTGTTGTATAAATATTGCAAATCAAAACCTTTATTCAGTAATAATTACCAAAAAATCGTAGTTCTATCTCCTGTTATCAATGCATTCACATTGCCTGCCATGAACTTCCGGGGAACGATCCTCGTCTACATGAACCACGTGACGATAACCGTTTTTGGAACTTCCGGTGTCGTAACTCTTCTATCTATATGGCGCTGTCTCTGGCCAATCAAAAGGTGGAGGAATATGTTACACCAACATTGGCTGGTGCAACGACGTGACAGTGATTCTGCAGCAACTGCTCTCCCACTCTGGAAGCTCTTATCATCAACTGCAAATCCTTTTATTCCCCCCGAGTTCTCCTCATGCATACTGGTCGGTGTGTACTTTCCACCGCATGCTAACGTGCAGGAGGCACAGCGCACACTCGCCGACCAGATGCTGTGTGTGGAGAGGACTTATCCGGACTGCCTAGTTATTGTTCTTGGTGACTTTAACAAAGGCAACCTCAGCCACAAACTCCCAACATATAAACAGTTTATTTAATGCACCACCAGAAAGGGTAATATATTGGATCACTGTTACACAACCATCAAGGGAGCCTATCACGCCGTCCCCCACGCTGCACTGTGCAATCTGACCACACCATGGTTCGCCTGATTCCTGCATACAGGCAAACACTCAAGCTGTGTAAGCCTGTAGTGAGGACATTCAGGCAGTGGAGCAGTAAAGCTATGGAGGAACTTCAGGCGTGTTTGGACTGAGACATGTTCAGGACTACCACTCAAAGTCTGGATGAATATGCAGAGGCTGTGACGTCATACATCAGCTTCTGTGAGGAGGACAGAGTGCACCAACACGCACCAGGGTGAGTTTCAACGACAACCAGCCCTGGTTCATACCAAAACTGAAACGGCTAAGATTGCAAAAGGAGGAGGCGTTTAGGAGTGGCGATAAGGCACGTTTTAGAGAGTCGAAGTTCGTCTTTAGCAAGGCGGGGAGAGATGCTAAACGACAATACTCTGAGAAACTCCAACATCAGCTCTCAGCAAACGACTCTGCTTCTGTGTGGCGTGGTCTAAGACAGATCACAAACCACAAGCCACAAGCCTCCCTCTCCATGAACGGCCGACGCCTTGCAAACCATCTGAATCAGTTCTACTGCAGATTTGAAGACATAGAGTTCTATCCTGACACCATCCCCCATGACACCTCGCAACAGCTTCAGTCTCACACCTCCACATCCCCCTCCCCTTCAGTATCTCACTCCCCCACACCGCTGACCTCCTCCGACACATCAGACTCTCTCTCAATCGATGAAAGGGACCATGTCTCCCCCTCCACCCTGAAGCTCTGTGCTGATCAGCTGTCTCCTGTGTTTACTGACATCTTCAACACCTCACTGGAGACATGCCACGTCCCAGCATGCTTCAAAACCTCCACCATCATCCCGGTTCCCAAGAAAAACAAGGATCACAGGATTAAACGACTACAGACCCGTCGCCCGACCTCTGTGGTTATGAAGTCCTTTGAGCGCCTTGTCCTGTCCCACCTGAAATCCATCAGAGACCCCCTCCTGGACCCCCTGCAGATCGCCTACAGAGCCAACAGGTCTGTGGAGGACGCTGTCAACATGGCCCTTCACTTCCTCCTCCAGCACCTGGACACAGCAGGAACCTACGATCCTGTTTGTGGACTTCAGCTCCGCCTTCAACACCATCATCCCGGCTCTGCTGCAGGACAAGAACTCCCAGCTGCACGTGCCCGACTCCACCTGCAGGTGGATCACAGACTTCCTGTCTGACAGGAAGCAGCACGTGAGGCTGGGGAAACACGTCTCTGATCCCCGGACCATCAGCACCGGTTCCCCTCAAGGCTGTGTTCTTTCCCCTCTGCTCTTCTCCCTGTATACCAACAGCTGCACCTCCAGTCACCAGTCTGTCACGCTCCTGGAGTTCAGACGACACCACCCTCATCGGACTCATCTCTGGTGGGGGGGGGGTCTGCCTACAGGTGGGAGATGGACCATCTGGTGACCTGGTGTGGGGAAAACCACCTGGAGCTCAACGCCCTAAAAACAGTGGAGATGGTTGTGGACTTCAGGAAGAACGCAACCCCACCCGCCCCCATCACTCTGTGTGACCCCCCATCACTCTGTGTGACCCCCCATCACTCTGTGGGACCCCCCATCACTCTGTGTGACCCCCCATCACTCTGTGTGACTCCCAGTAACTTCTGTGGAGTCTTTCCGCTTCCTGGGAAGAACCTCTCTCCATCAGGACCAGAACCTCTCTCCATCAGGACCAGGACCTCTCTCCATCAGGACCAGGACCTCTCTCCATCAGGACCAGGACCTCTCTCCATCAGGACCAGGACCTCTCTCCATCAGGACCAGGACCTCTCTCCATCAGGACCAGAACCTCTCTCCATCAGGACCAGGACCTCTCTTCATCAGGACCAGAACATCTCTCCATCAGGACCAGAACCTCTCTCCATCAGGACCAGGACCTCTCTCCATCAGGACCAGGACCTCTCTCCATCAGGACCAGGACCTCTCTCCATCAGGACCAGGACCTCTCTTCATCAGGACCAGAACCTCTCTCCATCAGGACCAGAACCTCTCTTCATCAGGACCAGAACATCGCTCCATCAGCACCAGAACCTCTCTCCATCAGGACCAGAACCTCTCTCCATCAGGACCAGGACCTCTCTTCATCAGGACCAGAACCTCTCTCCATCAGGACCAGAACCTCTCTTCATCAGGACCAACATCTCTCTTCATCAGGACCAGGACCTCTCTTCATCAGGACCAGAACCTCTCTCCATCAGGACCAGAACCTCTCTCCATCAGGACCAGAACCTCTCTTCATCAGGACCAGGACCTCTCTTCATCAGGACCAGAACCTCTCTCCATCAGGACCAGAACCTCTCTCCATCAGGACCAACACCTCTCTCCATCAGGACCAGAACCTCTCTCCATCAGGATCAGAACCTCTCTCCATCAGGACCAGAACCTCTCTCCATCAGGACCAACACCTCTCTCCATTAGGACCAGAACCTCTCTTCATCAGGACCAGGACCTCTCTCCATCAGGACCAGAACCTCTCTTTATCAGGACCAGGACCTCTCGCCACCTGAAAGTTTCTTCCCCTCCGCTACCGGCCTCTTAAACAAGTCCCGGCCCCCCCACTGACACTTTACCTCTGCCACATCTCTAGATGCATTACATTACATTACATTACATGAATGCACACAATGATCATACTTCTTTCTGCACATATTCTTATTTCACATTTCATAGTTTATATTCTAAAATTCATTCATAGCATTCTATTTCCATGTAAATTACTGCTTTATTTAAGTTGTATTGCTATTTAACTGTATTTTATTACGGTGTCCATCCATCCATCCATCTTCTCCCGCTTATCCGTGGTCGGGTGGACACTCGGGTAAAGAGAGGGGCGGAGTTGTCAACTGATCACCATCTGGTGGTGAGTTGGGTCGAGTGGCGGGGGAAGCCTCTGGATAGACCTGGTAAGCCCAAACGTGTAGTTCGGGTGAACGTCTGGAGGAGGCCCAAGTTCAGGAGGCCTTCAACTCGCACCTCCGGCGGAGCTTTTCGTGCATTCCTGTGGAGGTTGGGGACATTGAACCAGAGTGGTCGGTGTTCAAAGCCTCTATTGCCGAAGCCGCGGCGGGGAGCTGTGGTCTCAAGGTCCTAGGTGCCTCAAGGGGCGGTAACCCTCGAACCTCCTGGTGGACACCGGTGGTCAGGGAAGCCGTCCGACTGAAGAAGGAGGCCTTCAGGGATTTGTTATCCCGGGGGACTCCCGAGGCAGTTGCAAGGTACCGACAGGCCCGAAGGGCAGCAGCCTCATCCGTGGCCGAGGCAAAGCAGCGGGTGTGGGAGAAGTTCGGAGAAGACATGGAGAAGGACTTTCGGGCGGCACCAAAGTTGTTCTGGAAAACTGGAACAAATTCATGGATAACATTAACAGGTTTATGATATCACTGCCCGTCTAAAACACGATCTGACTTCAATTACATTTGTCTCGAGTGTTTCGTCAACTTAATGTGTTGCTTAAAATAATACTTCTGCATCCAGTCTGTGACACTGTGAGTGTTGCACGGCCAGATACGGCTCAGCTGACTCAGATAAGGAGATATATGATACATTATGAAGTGATATGCCGCGGACTGTACTTAATGTTACTCTGATCCGGTTACTTATGTTGTGGCAGATATTTAATTAAGCTTTCTTAACGCTAATGTTATAATAGTCAGATTGCTCTGAAGATGGAGGTGATATTCTATTAATGTTCACGTTCACACAGTCGGTGATTTTTGCCGGCCGTCTTTCCTGCGACGGCAGTTTTTCTGTATTTCCTTTCTCCTGTAATATGACTTGATCGCTTTTAAACTCCGCACACTGAGCTCTGATTGGTCAGCAGGCAGTGCTTTCACTGAGTTGAGCTCTTAGCCTGCAACCTAACCTGGTCCCGACCAGGTTAGCTGCTTAGCATAAGTTACCATGGAGATCTAGCCTGCTAAAAAGAGAACCAGCTTCGGATGACCGGAAAGCCGGAGTTTGCCCTGAATTTAGCCGGCTAAGCGAAAATCCTGCTTCGCAGTATACCCCCCTGAAGTCTTCGACTCTTCTGAAGAAGAAGAATACAAAGACAACAACAAGGATCCATGTGGACATGGGTAAGTGTATATATTACAGTAATAGTGTCACGATCTGTCTGTGTTGTGTTTTGTCTTGTCTAGATATGTCTTTGGTTTTCTGTCTGCGTTGTGTCTTGTCTAGATCTGTCTTTAGTTTTCTGTCTGCGTTGTATTTTGTCTTGTTTAGATCTGTCTGTGGTTCCCTGTCGTTAGTTTCCCTGGTGTGTCTAATTTACCCGATTGTGTTCACTTGGTGTCCCTGTGTTTTCTCCTCCCTCCTCACCTGTGTCTTGTTTGTTTGATTAGTCTTGTGTGTATTTAAGTTCTGGTTTTTCTGTCTGTCTTTGTCGGTTCGTCTTGACTGTAATGACTTGGTCTGCGGTGAGTGTTCTGTTCAGTCTTTGTTAATAGTTAAAACTAGAGGAACTGTTAATGACATATACAGGGGACGAGACAAAAAAGGGGCTATATCAAAACTTTACAAAGTACTACATTATGAATGTCACGGCAACAATACGGATGTCAAAGAAAAATGAGAGTTGGAAGCAAATATTATAATATGCGATGAGGATTGGGAAGAAACATTCAAGGTGGGACATACAATAACAAACAGTCCAACATGGAGGGAATTTGATTGGAAGGTGAAAATTAGATATTTTAAAACCCCATCTATCACTTCAAAATATAGCAATACCTCTAATTTGTGCTAGAGGGGCTGTGGACGGGTGGGAGACTTCACACATATATTGGGACTGTCCATGTCAGGGTCCGGGAATTTTAGGACTCAAATGCAGTTTTAAAAAAAGACAAAAGGTAAAATAACAAAAGGCGAGCTTTATTTCCCAAAAAAGCTGTAGACGATAGCAAACAAGAAAGAACTTAACATCGAGAAATCCGTAGCATGAAATAACCTACTGTAACATCCATAATTCCGTAGCATGAGCATCCAAACAAAACCGACAGTCAAACATGGAGGGTGACAGGAAAGGTAAAGACAAACAATGAACCGACAGGGGAACACAGGAAGAGACAAGACTAAATACAGGGAGGGGTAATCAAGGAACAGGAAACAGCTGGGTAAAGGAGGGAGAAATTTCACAAGGGCAACAGGTGAACACAATTGGACACACCAGGGAAACTAACGACAGGGAGGACATTACAGCAAAATAAACCCAAACCTAGACATACAAAACTAAAACCGTGACATAACATACAAATCGTGACAGTCCAACCATTCAGGGTTTCTGGAAAGATGTTCAAAAGGAGATTAAACGGGTGCTGGGCATTACCTTTACTTTGGACCCAGCACTGTATATACTGGGTATATAAATGTAGCTTTCTTACTAAGAATTCTTCTTCTAATTGTGTAAAAAAATGATAACGGTCTCGTGGCTGAAGCCGCAGCCCCCCGATATAGTCCACTGGAGAAACAGGGTAAAACATGTTTATTTAATGGAGAAAATCACAGCAAGACTACAGGCTGAAAACTGACAAATTCAAAGAAAAATGGTCCCCATTAATACAAGCAACACCAGATCTCTAGCAGCACCTCTTTACTTATTTATTTTTATTTATTTATTTTTCGTTTATTTGTATTCACTGCACTTGTACTTGTTTCATCTGGATGGTAAAGCACTGGCTCTTACTATCATAATGGTTTGGGTATTTTGCGATCATGTTTCCGATGAGGGGGAGTGATAATGTCTGTAAAATGTTGATAATGTTTGCACAATTATTATACAGGTCTCCCTTGAAAAAGAGATCTATGATCTCAATGGGACCAATCTGGATAAATAAAAGTTTGATATGAAATGACAATATAGAAATTGATAACATTAAGAAACTGTATGTCCTTTTGGTGCCCAAGGAGGGCATGAATGATTAATCCTGGTGTACAACAGCTGCAGTTACGTAAGCATCTCCACGTATGTTCTATTGATGTTATGTATGAAAAATAAAAAAAAGATCTAAATAAAAAGTGAGATTACATGTATAGATGATTCAATTAATCATTTATTCGTCCCACAACGGAGACATGTACAGTGGCTATAGACATGTTTTTGCCATCGATTATTTTATCATACTGTTCTGTCCAGATGAGACTGTCATTGATTTATTTGCCTGTGATTATTTTACCGTCCTGTACAGATGAGACTTTTGTTGTGAGATGTATGTATATGTGTGTCTGTGATTTTATACTGAATGTAAAGTAACTGGAAATACCTGTGTGTGTGTGAGTTAGAGAGAGAGAGAGAGAGACTCCTGTCCAACCTCCCAAACTGTCTTTTTATGTGTGCATTTGTTATTTGTGCTTGAGCAACATTTTACTTGAACTTTATTTCAATTAAATTAGTTGTAATTATTGTCCTACATTTTAATTTGTTTTACAGAGATGTTTCACAGCTGCCTGGGTCTAGTGGCCCACAGGCGGCGTTTATCCAGCAGCCAGAACATCTAACTGTGCCGGCCCCCAGGTCAAGATCTAGCGTGGCTCAAGGGCCTTCACCAGAGCCATCACCACCAAGGACCAGCAGACCAGCATCACTACAGCTGCCTCCACCTCCATCTGCGACTGCCACCAGGTCAAGATACACCTCAGCACAAAGGCTCCACCACAGCCAGCAAGGAGGTCTCGTGGAGGTCTCGTATAGCACTTGTACACCCCACCTACACAGCAGCCCATGCACCATCACCCCCACCTACACAGCAGCCAGACCCACTGTCTTGGAAGACAGACAAAGAGCTTGACACTGTCTTGACATGTATAATGAATAGTTGGTTGAAAGTTCTGATGTTCAATATTGTAAATAGTGAGATTTTCCAGTTTCTTATATTTATATAAATAGTTGGTTGAAAAAAACATATTTATAATAAATTGTTGGTTGAAAAAAAAGTTTGAATGCTCAATTTGTATGTGTACACATCACATGAACCTCGGTATGTAATATGAAGTCATTATTCAGTCCTAATATATCTCAGTCCCTGCTGTGGGGAAAGTAGAGTGATAAACACCTGTTTTACTCAAAATTCATTTTAGACATGAATTATACATTTATATACAGTGTAATTCAAATATTTCACTACTTTTGTGATCCTAAGACTTTGGTAACCAAATCTAAAACACCAAAAATGGTGATAAAATGTGTGTTTTCACAAGAGTTTTGAAGATTTTCCGGAAATCGAATGTCAAATGTTAAGCTTTAGAGCTTCTCATCACACAGTGCTCTAAGGTGAGTAATTTGCATTTATAGCAAGACCAGAGATTGTCCTGAAATGATATGTAACACGTGGGGTGCCATGTATAACAAGTACATTTAAAAGGTGATTTAAGGAAACATCTAAAAATCGAGAAAATACCCTTAGACTCCAGCTAAGGTGTAGGTTGGAGCGTTGGAGTGGTTGAAACTCAGGAGTTGGGGAATGGAAAACCTCAACATGTCAACAGGTCGGCCGACGAAGAAGTATGGTAGCGGTCCTTAGCGGCGAGGGCTAACAGCTGGAAGGCTGTCCCGTTAGTATACCTCACGTCCAGAAACAGAGGCTTGGGAGTCCGCCTGCTATGCCACTAGTAGCGGGAGAGAGGCAAGCAGTCAGCTGGAGATAGTCGGCGAATTTGGGCGATGCAGCAGGTGAGTCCCGACAGCCGTCAGGTCCAAAACCGTCAATAATCACAAGGTTTAAGATATAAAAATTGCTTTTTCAATTTGAATCGCTGCTTTCTCTCGTCTCCTCTACAACTACACTTTTCGCGGCACACGTACTTACAGCCAATCAGTTCTGAATAATGAGATGACGTTTTGGTGGGGTTATCAGGACTTTGCCCCACTGGTGATTATGTTTTTGCCACACACATTGAATACAAAAATACTCTAACCATGCGCAGTGTCATTTTTACAGCACCCATTCATTTTGACAGCAGAGAGAGGGGCTAGATCAGGGCTAGCCCCACATCGCTCAAAACGGCGGCTCAATAGGCACAGTGTAGACCAGGGCTTCTCAAACTCCGGACCAAGGTCCGCATCCGGACCTAACTGCAAATCAATCCAGACCGAGCCCTGTGTCCCATTGTTTAAAAAAAAAAAAAAAAAAAACGTTCTGATTCTGATGTAAATTAGATTGCTTTGTTGGAGGGTTAGGAGAAACAGGAGATGTCTGAAAAATGAGCGGAAACGCTCTCTCTCTCTCTCTCTCTCCTGACAGCCTGTCATTACCTCATGCAGCTCACTGATCCAGTAATGAGTGATCCGACAGTGAAGAATAAACATATTTATAACTAGTTTAGCTTGTTCAGGAGGTAGATACAATAGCTAAATATGTTAGGTCTAACTAGATGTGTGTGTTTTGCTCCGCTTATCGGTCCGTCACAGTGGCAGGATTTCTGCTTCACACACACGGAGCATACCGCTATTTTATTGTCTTTTTCGGACACCTTAAAATACTGCCAGACTGGTGAAGCCATTTTGGCGATGTTGTTTTGCCAGGCACAGAGAAAAGTGTCATGTATTTTACGTCATATGATCGGCTCTCCTGATCGGCTCTCCTGATCGGCCTTTATAGAGAGCACCGATCGATCGGCCGAGAGTGAATATCGCCCGATAACGATCGGTGGCCGATCGATCGGAGTATCCCTAAAATTAATATATATTTTCTTGTGTCTGACGCGTTGTCAGAATGAACGTGCATATACATTTACTTGTGTGCGCGAGCGTGACACGCATTGCAGACCGCATGTTAACCGCAAGTTTAACTTGACTTTCTAATGCTCCCATAAAACATTGGTAGCATTCGGGAGGGGGAGGAGTCAGGGATCGAGGGAGTTTTTCCCCAATCAGATGACATAAAAAATGCAGAGTGCATTTCATTGGCTGTTGATGAATCAACTGACAGCACTGACAACTCCGAGCTAAGCGTCTTCGTTGGGTATTACAGTGAGGCAAAGGGAACATTTTGTGAGGACATATTAGGCCTCAACACCCTCCATGGCCACACCAGGGGAGAGCACATCTATGAAGCCATCATGCAGATGCTGAATGAAATTGGAATTTACCTCAAGACTGTGGTGTCCATTGCAACTGATGGAGCTCCAGCCATGATTGGGAGAGAGAAGGGAGCTGTTCAGCGGCTGAAAGAGCACCATCCAGAGCTGCTGTCACACCACTGCATCATTCACCAGTCAGTGCTGTGTGCCAATCTTGGAAAAGAATACTCAGATGTCATGGAGACAAGTATGAAGCTTGTGAACTACCTGAGAGCCTCCTCAGCCCTTCAGCACCGCCTTTTGCATGCATTTCTGACAGAGGTAAGTGTATCACTCTTGGTTGCATTGTATGATGGCCAGTCATCTGTATTAAACGGACTAGGTTTACTTTGTTAAAATAATTACTCTTATTTTGCTGTGTGTGAGTATACTTGACATTTGGCTAAATCAAAAATGAAAAGAAGTATTATTTTGTATTGTATTAGTATTTATTGTGCGTGTGACTGTCACTGTGTGTCATTCTCTCTCTCTCATTCTCTCTCTCTCACTCTCTCACCAGGTCAATGCAGCAATGATGACATTCTCCTTCATAACAATGTGAGGTGGCTGAGTAAGGGAATAGCACCGTTGGGGTACACCTTTAACATGGGGAAAGTATTGGCACCGTACAAAAAGCGCGACGATGGGCTGACGACGTCCGCTGCCAAAACATGTTCCTTGGCACTGCTAATACATGTCGGATTGCCTGTGTTGATTTAAAAATTCCTGTTGGTGGCGCTGGTGCTCACGCTCTTGTCCACTTGGAGCTCATTTGTCCACTTCGAATGCATCCAAATGCATTTCACCCACAATAGTGTATTAAAGGCCCGTTTTGACCGAAAGACCCCCAAAGCGAGCAGGAAGACCCCCAAAGTGGGTAACCAGGGCTGTGAGTGTTCAAAATTGTGCCAAGGACCCTCCTATTTCCCAAGTCGCCCAATCTGTCCCAAAGTCGACAGGGTGGTCTGTCTTCAGGAGAAGGGCTGCATAGTGGTCTTAGTGGGGGATTTCGGGGGTCTCTGTGACAATGGCCTCGAACGGACTTGCAAACCGATCCCCCTCGTACAGGACCCCTCCCCTGGGCGTCCCCCTGTTTTGTGAACCCCCAAGGTGTTTATCTTTTGTGGGGGGGGGTGTCTGCAATTACCCTACCTATTTGTAACATGTGAGTATTCAGAGTGGACTTTCTGTCCACTCTGAATACACCCAGTGCATTGTCCACTTCACATACTTTACAATGGTGTGAAGTGGACAGGGCGAGGCCTAATTCCCTTACCCCTCCCCCCTGACCTGAGAGAAGGTCAGAGGATCTCCAGATTCAAGTGGTTTATTTGTGGACATGTGTACTCCGAGGCCATTGGGTCCCCTTTTGATTTGTGTGTTTTATTTTCGCAAAAACACTCATATCACACTTTGACCTTTCCGACCTTTCCGACCTTTTTGGGTGGCAACCAATTAAGGCTGTCCCCAAGATACAGTTGTTCCAAAATCACAACACGCAACCTCCGAGACGTCATAAACGGGTTGCAGGTGTTTCTGGGTCGCTACCATGCTCCTGGAAGAAGTTAGCTTTGGGGATGAGCTGGGAGCCTGAAACTCTGGCACTGTGGAAAATAGGCTCCATTTTTGTCAAAGCAGCAAAATCCACATCATTTCAAGCTATTTGGCTAACATGGGAGGTTGTCCATTTCAAATACTTAAGAATGGGATTACCCTTCCTTTTCGCCACCATTCATTTTCAATTCCAAGTGTACATGTTCCCCCAGAGCCTACGGGGCATGCAGAGACCCGAAAACAGTGTAGGTTCGCTCGTCGTCGAGTGCCGACTAACATATTTAAATGTCGGCACCGCAGGCCCTCCAGAACAAAAGTGTCGCATAAACGTACTAAAATCTAAGGGTCTTGTCAGACTTGACGTCTGCAAGAGGATTCTGAAGTTTGATATTGAGCACATTTTTAAAAATGTTACCTAGCGTAACCAAAGTTCGGTCGATCCAACTGGACGTCAGAGAGAGTCTCTACACAGAATATGAGGACCCTGTCCACTCGGGGACCAAAACCGCGGCCGAAAGATACGCGATCCAGCAAAATGTCCTGCAATAACTCTGCTTATATGGCCTCTTGAGCTTCCAAATTGCAGGTAGTCTTTTCACACACCACACGTGGAGCGGGTGTACTCAAATGGAGGTCTCTGGGTGGTCAGGAACTTGAACCACAGCAACAAAAAGAAATGTGCTTTATTTAGAATGGCCGGTGTATTTGAAGTGGTCAGACTGTATTCGAAGTGTCCTCCCAGGTCGTGAGTTCGAGTCCCGCATGGGACAACCAACACAGTTCCAAAATGTCTCCTCTCTATTTATAAGTGTTTTCATTACATACAACATCCTCCCTTAAGGCCTTTTGAGAAGCCGCAGTGCTCCGTGAGTGTTTAAAGTACTTTGAAAAGGGCTAAAGAGATATTTTTTTCACAGGGGGCCTCTAAATAGGGCCCAGATCAGGAATCTGAAGTATGTAAACTGTAAACCATCCAGAACTTTTTTTCAATAAAATGTCAAACTTTCTCACAAAATGCTGTCTGGAGCTTAGCATCTGACAGGCTTGTGTTGGCAGATGGGAAGAAAATTAAAAAAATTGAAAAAATGTGGTTGGCGCTCCGAAACTTCGAGAGTGTGTTGTTGCACTTGTGTGGAACCCGCTTGCAAAATGTGGGGACTCTGCGACCTTGGACAAGGTCAAAACCGAGGTCAGAGGTCACATTCGCAATGCCGACAGTACCCTCGACGGCGCAAAGGAAGTTCCGACCGCTTTGAGCTTGCTCTCATTGGAACCGGCTCGAAGAGTACATGCAGATTGATGCCTCCGCTGCTCCTAATGTCAAAGGTTACGGCTTGAAATGTAACAAAGCTCCAAAGGGCAAAGGTCACGCTTTCATGCCGTACGGTGCCCTTTACAGCACAAAGGAAGGTCCGACCGCTTTGAGCTTGATGTCATTTTAACCGTCTCAGAGAGCAGATGCAAATGGATGCCTCTGGTGCGACTAAATGTCAAAGGTTACGGCTTAAAATGTACCAAAACCTTCCGTTAAGGCCTTTTGATAAGCCGCAGTGCTCCGTGAGTGTTCAAAGTACTTTGAAAAGGGCTAAAGAGATAATTTTTTCACAGGGGGCCTCTAAATAGGGCCCAGATCAGGAATCTGAAATATGGGCACCCTAGCCCACCCAGAACTCTTTTTCAATCAAATGCCATCATGCATTACTGCCATTGGCGTCTGACTGCCCTAGCTCCGCCCCCGGAGGTCCTAGAGACTCACGGAGGGTACCATTGGATGCGGAATAATTAAAGGTGGGGAATAGCCATTGAGACACAACCGATCAGACGTTGTTATCAAAAGATATGAATTAGTAGCACTATCGGACAAATTAGCTTTTCATTGGAATAATATTGATATAAAATCAAGCATTTGAGTGATGCAATTGATATTCACAGCAAATGTTCCCCGCTATATGTAGTACACTGGTGTAGAACTTCAGGGATCCAGCTGCTACCGTTCGCTCCTATAAGATATTTTTAATTAAAGAAACGTGAAATCCCATTTTCCGAATCTGACGCTCTGCCCTAGCTCAGCCCCCTGAGGTCCTAGAGACTCAGGGAGGCTACCATTGGATGCGGAATAATTAAAAGTCGGGAATAGCATTGGTGTAGAATTTCAGGGCTCCAGATAATAATTAAATCAATCAGTCAAGTTTTGTTAGGCAGAAATCATACTTTGAGAAAAAAATGAAGTGGACGGTCCACTTCAAATACACAAGACACTGCGGTAATGTATTTGAAGTGGACTGTCCACTTCAAATACACAGGATATTGCGGTAATGTATTTGAAGTGGACTGTCCACTACAAATACACAAGACACTGCGGTAATGTATTTGAAGTGGACTGTCCACTACAAATACACAAGACACTGCGGTAATGTATTTGAAGTGGACATGCACATTTCCATATTCCAACTGTTTTTAGAGAGTCAACCAGTGTGAATGGCCTCCAAACTGTGTAGGTGTGATCAATGGGCCCCACGTGTCCCTGCAACACGTTTGGAGACCCTGCAAGGTTGCTAAGTAGTTTGACATCGTCCAATTGTCTCCATTTCCACATCAATGAATCGCAGGGTGAGTTTCTACCCAGGAATAAGTGTTTTGAAACGTGGGGAAAATGGCTTGAAAACGTCGGCAAAAGTGTTTTAAATAGTAGGATATTTTACCCAGAGAGCAGGAGGCATAACATGGCATTTTATACCCAGGAATAAGTGTTTGAAACGTTGGAAAAGTGTTCCTGCAGCCCCTTAATAACGGTAATAATGATTAAAATCATTTATAGGGCAGAACGTTTTTTTTTTTAAAGTGAAAAAACCATTTTAACCATTTAAAATGACTCTCCAGGACCCTGGAGAGCTCCCAGGTGTGGACTGTCCACTTCAAATACACAGGACATTGTGGTAATGTATTTGAAGTGGACATGCACATTTCCATATTCCAACTGTTTTTAGAGAGTCAACAAGTGTGAATGGCCCCCAAACTGTGTAGGTGTGATCATGGGCCCCACGTGTCCCTGCAACACGTTTGGAGACCCTGCAAGGTTGCTAAATAGTTTGACATCGTCCAATTGTCTCCATTTCCACACAGAATGAATCGCAAGGTGGCCTACATAGCACAGTTCAAGTATCTGCTTCCTGTGATACAGAGGACACTAGTCATGTATTTGAAGTGGACTGTCCACTTCAAATACACAGGACACTGTGGTAATGTATTTGAAGTGGACTGTCCACTACAAATACACAAGACACTGTGGTAATGTATTTGAAGTGGACTGTCCACTTCAAATACATAACTGGATCATCTACGGTATTTGGAGTGGACTGCCCACTTCAAATACATAACTGGATCATATACGGTATTTGGAGTGGACTGTCCACTTCAAATACGTATACATTGTGTTTTATGTATTGGAAGAGGGCAACGGCCCCCCTGTGGACGAGGCGCGCGTTTCGGCAAAACGACGAAAACTTTGGAAAATCGCAGCGCGGCCCCCTCTGGTGCTCGAGCTTAGGTTCTTCGCAGGCGGCGATCGTCTGGGCGGGCCCGGACGCGTCGGCGGCGATCGCTTATTTTTAAGGCTTCGCGGGACCCCCTAGGGAAACTTTTTGGAGGCCCGATTCTGTCCGCTCACCGTTTACAATGCGCGGGTATGCGAAGTGGACAAACGGCCGGCCCGCGGCCCTTACGGTATGTAAGGGAAACTTCTGCAGCAATGGAGAGTCAGGACTCAGAGAGACACGAGGAGAGTTGGAGCTTTGATGTCAAACAATGATAGTTTATTGCAAGGATACGGCCAGAGAATTCATATCACAAGTCACAGCAGCAAAAGGTTCTGACTGCACGGGTGGGTTGTCATGTCAATTCTGATCAGCCTCGCATCTTGGTAGACCTTTTAACTAGTTTACAGAGAGTCAAATCCACATATTGGGGATGGGCGTAAACACATCTGCAGATACAGGAGATGTGTCTCCATCTCTGGAGCTTAGAAACTAGCGTTCTCACACCTCCCTATGCCCTGTAGGTCAAGCTGTAAAACCTAGTATCAACATACGACTGCATCAACACATTCCTTACGGGAGATAAGGAGCAGGGCTGATCGTAAATGTAAACACACAGTAAATGTTAAATATCTTAGGAGTAAGGAAGAATTATTATTTGACACTTAGGAAGAAAGAAGAACTATTCTCTAACACTGCTCTGTATTGGATCTCCATTTCTGGTGAAGAATGTTCAAGAATTGTCAAGAGAGGCACAGAGCATCTTCCCCTGGGGAAATGTTCATCTCTGCAAACTGCGCTCATAGATCTCCAGGAGAATGTTGCTCTGAAGGAAGTGGACTGTGACCCTGTGATACCGCAGCAGTTTGACACATGAACACTTGGGTCAGTGCCTCCGCCTGGCTATCAACACTTCTGTGCCAAGGTTCAAGGCATTGGCTACAGGCAAACAGTGCCATGTATCCCACTTGCTCAATACAATGTATGTATTAATGTGTGTGGTATATGTTATGGATGTTGATTTATGTCACGCACTTTACTAGCATTGTTCCGGGACCTGTGACCCTTGTTTAAAATTCACAAGTGGACCTTTAATGAAAAAGTTTGAGTACCCCTGGTGTAGAACACTAATTACCAAGAACGCAGACTAAAACAGCAATGTACAGACTGTGGGGGAAACTTGTGTGTAGCGATGCAGGAGGAGTCACCGACTCAAAGGAGACACGGGGAGAGCTGGAGCTCTGATGTCAAAAACACTGACGGTTCATTTGGAGCTTCGGCCGGATAATTCACAAAACAAGTCCAGAGTCAGAGACTCTGACTTCACAGTAGAGTTGCCACGTCAATTCTGAAGAACTCTACCCCAGACCCCTGTATTTAGCTGGTTCAGAGAAGAATGATCAACATTGTGCATAACAAGACAGAATCATAACACCTCTATCAGCTGATGCCAACAGGCAGGAGCAGGAGACACAACACTGAGAGCACAGCAGCCAAGGCTACAGGTGCGTGTGCTCAGTCAGCATGAACTAATAAACTGGGTCAAAGTTATGGGCCTTGGAAAATATTCCCCAACACAGACGAATCAGATGACTAACAATGATTTTAAGATATATATTTTTCCAATATTTCCTATTAGGGTTAAAAAAAAAACCATCTTGCAATTTAGACTTTTTTTATTTAATTGTATTTTAATGTTACAGTATGTCCACTGTAGAGGACGTCAGGACCATTTTAGTTTGAAACAACAGCCAAAATTAATGGATAGACTAAGTAACGTATTGTGGTTATAGAGTGATATTAATACAATAATACATTCACCTTTATTTAAAACATAATTAAATAATAAAGTAATTGATCTGAACATTGCTGTTTATTGGTCATTAAAAAACTAGTTTGGTTTTTGGTGAATCTTTCCAGATCTTCAAAGACTTTGTAGTCGATGTAGTGGGAAAGTACACTCACTGACTCCAGTCAGCACGGGCTGTAGGGTCATCTTGACTAGTGTTATGGATGTGGTCTCCATTTGACCTGCTCATAGAAACAAAGCTTGTTGCATTCCTGAGGCCATTCTCATCTGTCATGGCTCCACTTAAAATAAAAACAACAATAAGACATACGTGCTACTCTTGGCCCACAGAGGGCCATGTCGTTCCAGCCCTATCTGTCTCTATGTCTGTATCTGTGCGCTCATGGAGCCTTCTCCATCTTCCCCCCCTTCTTCTTGACCCTCTTCTATCCCAGGTGTGAAAGCCTCACCTCTCTCATCATCTGAGAGCTCAACATCTGAGAGCTCATCATCTGAGAGCTCAACATCTCCCTGAACTATCTAGTACAGAAAATGTCTGCTTCAGTTCCGTCTCCTGCAACACTATTGAGTCATAAAGTCCATGAAGACGGTCCTGACGTCCACTAGGATGGACATTTATAAAAGAGCTGTTATTTCAAAACTTGAATTATGTAATTGCTTTCAGACCTAATCATATAGTTCCTCACATGTTAATAAACAAGAACATATATGATTTTAATGTTAAAAATAACAATTATTCAACAATATTTGACTTCTCCTGCTTCTATAACATGTTGTTGGTTGGTATGCCAGCCATTTTGGATGAAAAGAAAGAGGAACTTCCCAGCATGACATTTGAACCAATGACATCTCACTGGAAAGCCCAGGATGTCCTCTGTACAGCACATCATGGATCGACAGATCACCTCAAAAGAGTAATAGGAGATGCATGTTAACAACATGTCAATGGGCTAGGTCCCAGGAGGATATTTTTGGAATTATTATTTTAATTACTTTCTGCTGACACTAGGTGGGGCTGTGCCCCTAATAATGAGTCGCCACTGATTATAATGAGTTAACATTCCCCAGACAAGCCTTGGACAATAGCAGAGGATGACGTTTAGGTCGCTTACACTAAAGTAACACTGAGGCCTTGATTACCTGCTGGGAAGCAGTGCTCCCTGGGTAAAGCAGTTTGTTCCTTTAATAGCAAATGGGTCAATTGAACATGAGATCGCTGAGTAGAGTACCGACAGCCTGTGAGAAGTGCCGGTACGCCTCAGAGTCACATGTGTTCCAGTGAGTTCCTACCCAGACCACGTCGAGCACTGCATGCACACAGCTACACACACGCAGAGTTGTTTCGCATAATGCAGATGCATGCATGGACCGGCACATTTAAATACACACACACACACGCACACGCACACGCACACACACTGGTTGCTTTGAGATGATGGATAGATCTGTGTGTTTGCACGGGGCTGAGAGTGGGAATACAGCTACTGAGGGAAAGGAGTGATCAGACATCCTCTGTAACCATTCTCTGCTTTTCATTCGAACCCCCCCCCCCCCCCCTCATCAATTCCTCTTCTGCGTTTTTACACAGGGAGGTTTCACACTTATTTTCTCAAGGAGGGCTTCATGTTCTCTCCCCAGGTTTCCCCTCTGCTGCTTCTGCTGACTGCGGTACAGATTCTACACTATAAGCTAATGTAACAAAAGGTTACTCTGCTGTTTGTGCAGATATGTGACCTGCTGGGCAGCGGTGCTTTTTCATCCTGTTATCTGTTGAGAGACTTTTGAAGTCGTTGGCAACGTCAAACAGCTAATAGCTTTGGATACTAATGTAACAATCATTTGAGGACGCTTTTACATCTTTTTGTGACGGGCCTGGAAATGGGCCCAGCCTTGGAAAAATGGCACTCTAATGTATGTCAGTCTGATCGACCTCAGACGGCGATGACGTGAACTTGGTCAGCTGTCTGTAAGTGCTGCTGTGAGTAATATATAACTCCTTACAGGATGTATTTTAAAGGCTCTTAGTGTCAAAAAGAGCCACAAATCTGGTGATGAAATAGTATTCAATATTTTGCACTAAAATAATGTTTTATATCAGTTGTCATTTTGTTCATCTTTAAAGAACTATACCAGAGTTATACCTGACCACAAAGCAGGCTCCACAGTTTTCTAGTCATTTTTGCACATATAAAATCCATTAGTAGAATATTTCTTGAGTTGTGTATTCCATTCTATCCAATTCACCGATGCATACATTTCTGTCAGTTAATGTTGCTTAGTATGGCAATGCAAGACTACAATCTATTAAAAGTGATCCAATAGATGCCTGGATTGGTGGACCCAATACATTCATATTTGTATGGATGCAAAATGATATAAATGATATAGGTTATTTAAACAATCAGGCAGAGAGAAACAGCCAGACACCTTACTGCTGTCTGGCTGTGGTTTCCTCCCTCTAGGCTCCCACATGAAATATGTTTATTGATTTTCTCAATGTTTACAAACTCAGTAATGACATAGCAGATACATGACAAATACACAATGACAAAGGAACATCATCAAACAACGCACACAAAAAACTCAGTTTTCCAAGACATACACAGGAGGTTACAGGACCAATGAGTTTTATGATACACAGGAGGTTCCTTTAACCAATGATATACAATAAAACCAGGCCCAAGGAAATTCAAGTAAGGCTGCCAGATGTTATGGTTCAGATATAGCATGTTAGAACACTTGTATAATCTTAGATATCCCACGGGAACAAACTTAAATATCATTTTGGAGCCAGCCTTTGAGAGATGGGACCTCAATCTTTAGTCCATAGTAGTAATATATTATGTCATATATAATCTTTTACTAGCAGCGAGTAGTTAGTGTTTTGATTCGTAGGCCTTCAAAGACAGCATGTCCGTCACTTCTCTTATTAAAAACTTCAAGTGTTTTGCTCACAAGGGTGTGTGAGGTAATCGCCCTCAATTATGGCTCCAAGTGTGTTGAACTTTAGGCAATCTCAGTTCCATCAGCATGGCGGAAGTTAGAGGCTAAAATCACACAGACAAAAAGTATTTCTAAATAAAATTAACTAAAAATAATAAAAACTCACATAAAAAAAACATGCAACAGTCACCTATTGTGCCACATCCCCTTTTGCATGTATTTTATACAAATGTGGGAACCACTTTACAATAAGACTACCCTTATAAAGGGTTTACGAATAGTTTTGTAATTCATTTATTAATTAGGTTGTGAACACTTATAAATCATTAATAAGCTTTTATAAGAACATTTTGGTTTTATTGACAATTTCAATCTATTTTGGGACCGGCACTGATGGAATCCACCCCAGCAGGCTTGGTAGCAGGCTTGGTAGCAGGCTTGGTAGCAGGCTTGGTAGCCGCATGCTAGCGGCTAACATGCATCACACGCTGTTCAGACATCTCCCTGACTATTCCTGTGCCACGTTGACACACCCCCCTCTCCGGCGGGTGTCATCCAGGCCACTGTTTCCACGCCTGCCGCCTCACTCTCTGGCGCCACCCAACGACCAGAGGCTTCGATACCAGTGCAGCGTCCTATTTGTGTTGTGGCCTGCTTACACAGAAGGCTGGTGACTCGGACTGAGAACAGAGGATCCAAGGGCATCCGTCTTAATGTATGTAATGTATCACATTTTGCAGTGATTCCACGTGCTCCACGGTCTTCGTTAACATTCAGAGTGGTAGTATGTCAAACACACTTAAACTGGCTCTATTAAATGTCAGGTCTTTAGCAGGTAAATCATTTTTAATCAATGATTTTATCACCAAGCACAACCTGGATTTTATATTTTTAACTGAAACATGGTTAGACCAAAACAACAGCACAGCTGTTGTTATAGAATCAACTCCTCCCAACTTTAATTCAATGAGTCAGGCAAGACTGCATAAGAAAAGGGGTGGAGTAGCTATTTTGTTCAATGATTTATTTCAATGCAAGCAGACTATGTATGGAAACTTTTGCTTCTTTTGAATATGTGGCCCTTCAGTTGAAATGCTCCTTTTGAGCTCTTTTCCTAAACATCTATAGACCACCCAAATACTGTGGCAAGCTTTTGTTGATGATTGACCGAGTTGCTGTCTATAGTGTGGTATTGACTTTGACCGCCAAGTCATTGTTGGCGATTTTAATATCCATGTTGACAACCCCCAGGACAGAGGGCTAACAAACTGTTTTGTGTTATCGACAATTTTGGACTGACTCAGCATGTCAAGGGTCCGACACACAATAAGGGGCACCACCCTGGACTTCATTGTATCAAAGGGTCTGAACATCTCTAAGCTTGTTGGTGACTGATTAGCGCTTTCCGATCATTCCTGTGTTTTCTTTGAGAGCTCTATTACCCGTCCATACAACTGTTAAGAAAGAGGTAACCACAAGACGTCACTTAACTGAAAATGAGGAAATGTTTGCTCAGATTTTTACTACCTCAAATTGCCCATGCTAACTTCTCAGTAAATGAGCTGGTTGATCATTTTAATTCTAAAATAACAAATGTCATGGATACCACCGCTCCCATTAAAATAAAGGAAGTATCTGGCAAGAAAATATCTCCATGGAGAAAAGCCATGGCTGTGAGAACCAATCTACTCTCTTCAGTCTGCGTACAAGTGACACAACTTTACACATTGGAAATGCGTGCAATAGATACGTAGAAGTCCGATTTTGCGCGCATATGATACGCTAACCATTCCCATTGAGATCTGAGGCCGAGGTTTGCGTGCATATGATACGCCAGGTTTCGTGCCTGCACCACTTATTTTTGTCCGTTCGGGTCCTGGTAACCGGAAGCTGTGTGGTTCTTAAAAACATGTTCTTACTCAATATCAAGCCAAGACTATTGTTTTTATTTTAAATCGTATAATGTCGGACTTTTTTTGCCGTCTGTGAGGAAAAGAAATGGGGCTCAGAGCCTCAGAATACTGAAATCTGTATTTTTAAAATCTTTTTTTGCTTCTAATTTGTTATTCTTTTCTAAATAACACACAGTTATTTACTCAACAATAACACACAATTATCCTTGTTTTTATGTATTCGTTTGATTCTATAATCTTGGGCTTTTTTGCATGCTTTTTAGCCGTAAATAAAGTCACCGGAAAGACGTAGGCCTATAAGGGACATTTCGAGCATCATTGCGATACACAAACCCACTGAACTGATTACCCAAGATCCTCAGCTTGAAGCTCGTTGATTGGATGTTTTAGCCGCATTGCATGTTGGGATATGGTGTTAATATGATATCCGAAAAATAATTCTGAGTTTAGGATGGCCGAAGACACTCCACTACCCATAATCACCAGCTATCGTTTGGGACTACAGTCCCGTTCACAAACCCCGTGATTAATCTTCAAGCTCTGGGATTGGATGTTGGAGATGTTGGACGACAGACTATCCAAAACTGGACTCGAACGCCCCCCGAGAACTACACATGCTGGCCATTGTGTTTCGCAACATGTTCGATGGCACGTCTCTACTGGGAATTGTAGTTTTAAACGTTTTCGTTTTTCCCACACAATTAGAAATTGCCAGTATTAAACTGTGTACAGCCCTGGAGGATTAGGCGATAAGAAACCAATTGGTGTGTACAAATGTAAAACATATAATTAATAAATGGGTGAAAATCGCTTGTGTGCATAATGGGCAGCATTAATATACCCACATGACAGCTCATTGTTACTTTGTATTTTTACTCCACTACAATTCAGAGGTTAACCTGGTATTTTTACTCCACTACATTTATTTGAGTTACTTTGCAGATTCTGATTAATGATGTGAAATATAAACAACCCTTAAATCAGACTTTAGTTACACCTGAGTAAAATTCAGGGAAGGTGATTGTCAAGTGCCAACAATCAGGAGAGATATTTGATAGTTGGTGCATTTATCTGCAGATCTCTATAAAGTATATTCATTAATCATTATTCTCCACATATAGTTAATTAAAGACTGTATAATTGCTATTTTGCACATCCCTTTCAAGATTTCAAGATGTTCAAAGGTTTATTGACATATCATATACACAACTACAGTGTAGTTATGCAATGAATGAAAAACTTGGGTCACAGGTTCCTCAACAGTGCATTACAAGACATCTATCAATATGTGTGTACCTCCACCATTAAACTGTCAAATTCTGCACATTTCTTATACTATCTACATACATAAGAGTATAATTCATATGTATAATATCAGTTAAAATAGTGCTTCAACATAGTTAACATTGCTGGAATGCAATATATTAGACGTTAAGTACTTTGTCAGGCTTAATATTTATCTGTAGATAGATACCCCCAACGTTTTTTTCTTATTTGAAAGAAGACCTTAACCTAAAGTATTCTTTAATGTGTTAATAAAGGTTAATTAGTTTGTCTGTTTTGCACATCCTCATATAATATTTGTGTACATCCGGCACTAAACTGTTTATTGTAGAGATCCCTTACAGTATCTTCTTGATTTTTTATATTCTATATTTCTATCTTTGACCTTCTACTTTCCCCCTATGAAAGTATGTACTCTTAATATTTTTTCATCAAATAACATTACAAAAATAATTCAATACCGTGCTTTAACCACTAAGGGCCGGTGCACACAATGTACACACAGCAATATTATTAGTGTACTGTAGGACACTTAATGTATGTATAACATCTGAAGATGTGTAGTTTATCTTCATGTTTTTACATAATTTTTACAGGATATTGCTATACTATTTCTCATGTTTTACTTCTACACATTAATATCTGATTTGTAAAACATCACAGACAGAAAGGCAAAATCCGTCATTTAATGGTAGCTATTGAAACTGTGATTCCATTGGTGTGGTCTCCCATCACCCAAAACCCCTGACTATTCTCTCAACTCAGTATTACATTCTTATATTCTAAGAAAATCAGTAATATCTTTAAAAACTACAAGTCCTTTTCTATCAGCTTGCACCGTTATGGTGTAAATATATCTAAAAATTGGATCAAATATAAAAGTCAGCCGAATTAATGTTGTTACTGCAACGTATTGTTGGAGAAAATTGAAGATCTTGTTTAATTGCTGATATATTTATGATCCACGTCACGGTTTCAGTGTTGACGGACAGTTCTTCCAGTTTGTCTAGAACAGGGGTTCTCAAAGTGCGGGCCCGCGGGCCAATGGCGGCCCTCGTAAATGTTTCTGGCGGCCCGCGATAGTTAATGTGACACGCTGAAATGCATGCGTTATATTTTAATCCTCCGTGGTTGTATCTAGTAAGAATAGAATGAGTAGCTTTCCAGCGGTATCTCCTGTGAGACTGTAACCAGGGCACAGCAGCCAATATGGCGGCTCAAAGCAGCTTGACTTTACACTGTGTGGGATTGGTGGATTTGTGTGTCCGTCAAGGAAATCTCGGCCGGCAGCCGTCATCGGTCTGAAATGACCAATGGACATCGAGAAATCACTAAGGACCTACCCACCAAGTAAAAAAGAAATAAACCACGTGTCTCCCATCAGTTTACGTCTGTGAGGGGAGAGAGAGAGAGACAGAGAAAATGGCTAAAAAAAACGTTACAGTTGCCGACTTCGCTATAGATTGTTTTCGCTAGCAGCAGTGAAGATAGAGCCTCAGAACCTGAAGTCTTCGACTCTTCTGAAGAAGAAGAATACAAAGACAACAACAAGGATCCATTTGGACATGGGTAGGTGTAAATATTACAGTAATAGTGTACTGGCAATGTGTGGGAATACCGCGAAAATGAACAATAGGTTTATTGATATATATTTTTTATCGATAGTCATGAACTTTTTCTTTGACAAAATAGACTCTCCATTAGCAAACGTTTACTCTGTGTTAACGTTATGTTGGTGTGTAAAGTGAGATTACATGTGTAGATGATTAAATTAATCATTTATTCGTCCCACAACGGAGACATTTACAGTGACATGTTTTTGCCATCGATTATTTTATCATACTGTTCTGTACAGATGAGACTGTCATAGATTTATTTATATGTGTGCCTGTTATTATTTTACCGTCCTGTACAGATGAGACTTTGTAATCAGATGTAGCCTGTGTGTCAGTGATTTTATACTGAATGTAAAGTAACTGGAAATACCTGTGTGTGTGAGTGTGTGTGTGTGTGTGTGTGTGTGTGTGTGTGTGTGTGTGTGTGTGTGTGTGTGTGTGTGTGTGTGTGTGTGTGTGTGTGTGTGTGTGTGTGTGTGTGTGATCGAGAGAGACTCCTTCTGCAACCTCCCAAACTTTATTTGTATGTGTGCATTGTTATTTGTGCTTGAGCAACATTTTACTTGAACTTTATTTCAATGAAATTAGTTTTAATAATTATTGTCCTACACAGGCGGCGTTTATCCAGCAGCCAGCACATCCATCTGTGCCGGCCCCCAGGTCAAGATCTACTGTGGCCCAGAGCCATCACCACCAAGGACCAGCAGACCAGCATCACTACAGCTGCCTCCATCTGCGGCTGCCACCAGGTCAAGATACACCTCAGCACAAAGGCTCCACCACAGCCATCACCTTCAACCCAGCCAGCAAGGAGGTCTCGTGGAGGTCTCGTATAGCACTTGTACACCCCACCTACACAGCAGCCCATGCACCATCACCCCCACCTACACAGCAGCCAGACCCACTGTCTTGGAAGACAGACAAAGACCTTGACACTGTCTTGACATTTATAATGAATAGTTGGTTGAAAGTTCTGATGTTCAATATTGTAAATAGTGAGATTTTCCAGTTTCTTATATTTATATAAATAGGTGGTTGAAAAAAACATATTTATAATAAATTGTTGGTTTAAAAAAAGGTTGAATGCTCAATTTGTATTTGTACACATCACATGAACCTTGTTATGTAATATGAAGTCATTATTCAGTCCCTGCTGTGGTGAAAGTAGAGTGATAAACACCTATTTTACTAAAAATTTGAATGTTATGTTTTTCATTTTAGACATGAATAACACATTTATATACAGTGTAATTCAAATATTTCACTGCTTTTCTGATCCTAGGACTTTGGTAACCAAATCTAAAACACCAAAACAATTCGATCACATGAGTAAATGTGTGTTTTCACAAGAGTTTTGAAGATTTTCCAAAAATCGGATTTCACATTTTAAGCTTTTGAGCTACTTATCTCATCAAACAGTGCTCTAAGGTGAGCAATATGCATATATAGCAAGATCAGAGATTGTCCTGAACATTTTGATATGTAACACATGGGGTGCCATGTTAGAAGAAATACATTTAAAAGGTGATTTAAGAGAACATCTAAAAAATCGAGAAAATACCCTTAGACTCCAGAGGGTTAAGAATGGTAAAACTGCGCCCCCTGGGTTGTCATTCCTAAATTATGAATGACAGCTTGTGGAAAGTTTGCTAGACTACTGGTTGCATGGCAACTAGGCATCTCGCGAGTTGCGGTAATTGGTTAGTACAATAAAGAAAGGATTTGTTTTGGAATTATTTTGTGTTCCGTTTTTTTTTGGGCGGCCCTCAATCCAATATTGGGTACCTACATTGGCCCTCACTCATCAAAACTTTGAGAACCCCTGGTCTAGAAGTATTCTCATCAGGGCTCTATAAATGGAGAACTACGGCAGATATGTAATATTTAATGCAGCCGAACCGTGTATTACAATGCCGTTATGTGATGACTTTCAAAGAGAAAAGCAAGAACACTCGGAATAAAGTATTATTTTATTTTTAAAAAATGTTTTCGGATTTAACATCGCATAAACACCATATCCCAACGTGCATTGCGGCTAAACCATCCAATCATCAAGCTGAGGATCTGTTTCCGGTATTGTTTATGACGGATGTATTTTGTTTCATTTCAAACCTTTATTTAGACACACAGTCCTTCACATTTAAATTTTAATCTACATTAAAGTATTTTGTGAGGCCTTCTAAAATGTTTTTAAATATAACTATGGTTCTAGTTGAAGAGTTTGTAAATTAACATGAAGGCAAGGCAAGGCAAGGCAAGGCAAGGCAAGGCAAGGCAGGCAATTCAAGGTGCTTTACAAAAATGAAAGACATTCAGACAAAGGCATTTAAAAACAGTAAAAGATAATAAAAGAAACATTAAAAGAAAAACAAAAAATGAAAGACATTAAGAAAATGGCATTAAAATCAGTCATTAAAAAGAAAAGCTAATACAATAAACATTAAAAGATAAAAGTTACAGTGCAGTCTAAGATATGAATAGTTCAATTATTTCGTTTCTTGATTTTTAATTTATTCACAGAACCTCCCTTTGGAAATCCGAACATTTCCGTCCCGATTGTTAATTTAGACTGATTGTTTTCACCATGTTATGCTCGCATGACATCCACAATCGGACCCTCAGGAGGGTGTACTAGCCCCCTACTCTGCGTTGCGTTCCATAACAAAGTCTTTAAGTGTTACCAGAACACCCCGTCTTACCAAAACACTATTTTTCACCCGTCGGTGATGTGATACTTGTTCCTCAGTACAAATCACCCAAACACTGATCGGAAACCCTGGCTACGATGGATATCCCAAATATCCTACTTTCGAGCAGTCCCTCTCATAAATGTCATGGAGTTTCAGACGGTTTTCACCATGTTTTGCTCGCATGACATCCACAATCGGACCCTCAGGAGGGTGTACTAGCCCCCTACTCTGCTTTGTGTTCCATAACAAAGTCTTTAAGTGTTACCTGAACACCCTGTGTTACCAAAACACTATTTTTCACCCGTCGGTGCTGTGATACTTGTTCCTCAGTACAACTCACCTAAAAACTGATCGTAAACCCTGGCTACGATGAATATCCCAAATATGCTACTTTCGAGCAGTCCCTCTCATAAATGTCATGGAGAAATTAATTACGTTTAAATTTAAAACATTAAAAGAAAAAATACATGGATAAAAGTTACAGTGCAGTCAAAGATATGAATAGTTCAATTAAAAGCAGCGGCAAAAAGAAAAGTCTTCAGCCTGGATTTAAAAGTAGTCAGAGTTGCAGCGGACCTGCAGGTTTCTGGGAGTTTGTTCCAGATATTTGGAGCATAATAACTGAATGCTGCTTTACCATGTTTAGTTCTGACTCTGGGGACAGAAAGCTGACCAGTCCCTGAAGACCTGAGAGATCTGGATGGTTCATAATTTAGCAGGAGGTCAGAAATGTAATTTGGGCCTAAACCATTCAGTGCTTTATAAACCAGCAGCAGTATTTTGAAATATATTCTTTGACACACAGGAAGCCAGTGTAAAGACTTCAGAACAGGAGTGATGTGATCCACTTTCTTAGTGTTAGTGAGGACTAGAGCAGCGGCGTTCTGAATCAGCTGCAGCTTCCTAATAGATGTTTTAGTGAGACCTCTGAAGACACCATTGCAGTAGTCGAGTCTACTGAAGATAAAAGCATGGACACGTTTTTCCAAATCCTGCTGTGACATTAGTCTTTTAATCCTAGATATGTTCTTTAGGTGATAGTAGGCTGATTTAGTAACTGTTTTAATGTGACTGTTGAAACTCAGGTCAGAGTCCATGACTACACCTAGATTTATGGCTTTATCTGTTGTTTTGAACATTGCAGACTGAACCTCAGCGCTCACTTTTATACGTTCTGACTTTGCTCCAAAAACCATTACCTCAGTTTTATCTTTGTTTAATTGGAGAAAGTTCTGACACATCCAGTCATTGATTTGTTCAATGCACTTACTCGGTGTTTGAATTGGAGCATAGTCTCCAGATGAAATTGTTACGTAGATTTGTGTGTCATCTGCATAGCTATGGTAACTTATGTTGTTGTTTTTCATTATCTGAGCCAGTGGTAGCATGTAGATGTTAAAGAGAAGAGGCCCCAAGATGGAGCCTTGAGGAACCCCACATGTCATATTTGTCAACTCAGATGTGTATGTACCTATAGAAACAAAGTTGTTTCTGTCCTTTAGGTAGGATTCAAACCAATTTAGAACTGTTTCCGAAAGTCCCACCCAGTTTTCCAGTCAGTCTAGTAATATGCTCTGGTCAACAGTGTCAAACGCAGCACTGAGATCTAATAATACTAACACTGAAGTTCTGCCACTGTCTGTGTTTAAGTGGATGTCATTAAAGACCTTTACAAGAGCAGTCTCAGTGCTGTGGTTTGGACGAAAGCCTGACTGGAACACATTGAAACAGTTATTTAAATGCAAGAAATTACTCAACTGTTGAAAAATAACTTTTTCAATGATCTTACCTAGAAATGGGAGGTTTGATATGGGCCTGTAATTGTTCATTACTGAAGCATCTATATTATTCTTTTTTAAGAGCGGTTTAATGACTGCAGTTTTCAGGGCCTGTGGAAAAATACCGGAGTGAAGAGATTTGTTTACTATATGAAGTAAATCTGAGGCCATGCAAGGCAAAACATCTTTGAAAAATTCTGTTGGAATAATATCAAGGCAACAGGAGGAGGATTTCAGAAGTTGTATAATGTCCTCTAGGTTTTTATCATTAATCTGATGGAATTGTGTCATGATGTCTTGAATTGTTATTAGATGGACACAGAGACAACACATTTGCTGTTCCTGATGCAGAGGCACTGACTGCTTGTCTGATTTTCTGAATTTTGTCAGTGAAAAAGGAGGCAAAATCATTGCACTGGTGGATAGAAATTCAGAGGCTACTGACACTGGGGGGTTAGTTAGTCTGTCGACGGTCATGGCCTTTCTCCATGGAGATATTTTCTTGCCAGACACTTCCTTTACCTTAGTTGGAGCAATGGCATCTATAACATTTTTAATTTTTGAATTAAAATGATCTACTAGCTCATTTACTGAGATGTTAGCAGGGGCAAGTATGGAAGAAAAATTCTGAGTAAACATTTCCCTAGTATTTTCAGTTAAATATCGCTTTGTGGTTATCTCTTTTTGAACATTTTTGTGAACAGAAATAGAACTCTCAAAGAAAACACAGGAATGGTCAGACAGTGCAACATCAGTCACCACAACCTTAGAGATATTCAGACCCTTTGAGATAATTAAGTCCAGAGTGTGCCCCTTATTGTGCGTGGGCTCCGTCACATGATGAGTCAGTCCATAGCTATCAAGAACACAAAACAGTTATTTTGCCCCTCTGTCCTGGGGGTTGTCAACATGGATGTTAAAATCACCAACAATGACTAGACGGTCAAAGTCAATAGACACTATAAACAACAGTTCAGTAAAGTCATCAAAAAAGCTTGCACAGTATTTGGGTGGTCTATAGATATTTAGGAACAGAGCTCGAGAGGAGCATTTCAGCTGAAGGGCCGCATATTCAAAAGAATCAAAGTTTCCATACGATGTCTTCCTGCATTGAAAGGAATCATTGAACAGAATAGAAACTCCACCCCCTTTCTTATGCATTCTTTCCTGACTCATAAAACTAAAGTTGGGAGGGGTTGATTCGATAAGAACAGCTGCACTGTTATTTTGTTCAGTCCAAGTTTCTGTTAAAAACATAAAATCCAGATTGTGCTCAGTGATAAAATAATTGATTAAAAATGTTTTTCCTGCCAAAGACCTGACATTTAATAAAGCTAGTTTAAGTTCGTTAAACACACTATCAGTCAGGTTTTTTGTAACAAGCTGTGGCTGACATGGAATCACTGCTAAATTAGATAAACTCACACAAACGTTTGAGCGCTTCCTGTTTCTAAAATGATTCACCGCTCATAATCTATTACCTATCAACACAGATATCGGCAAAGCTATAGGCAGGCAGGGCCCCGGCATGTCCTGGAAAGAGTTGAGAGTGCCATAAGCCCTTGAGCCTGGACCCAGCACATATCAGTAAGAGTTTGTTGCGTTTTGTACACACACATCCTTATCAGGAGACGAGGGAGATGGTGCGGTGGTAAAGGACATGCTGCCAGGGGGGGAGGTGGTTGACGTAGGCGCGGTGATGAAGACGGGGGAGATGGTGTGCGTCTCTGCAGTGATTTTGGTGGGCGTCGTTGAGGAGCGGGGGTAAAGGATTGCCAGCCCTGCGTATCGCCTTCTTTTTCATTTGATTGCCTACGTCCTCAAAGGCGTTGACAAGGGGGGGGGGGGGTGACGGGCAGTGGAGACTCTTCCATGTGTCTCATAGGTCTCCCATAATCAGAACATTCCTCAGGCGGGTGCAGTGATAATTCTTCAGAGTTTTCTGCGCGATGTGTTGTGTCTTTCTCCTGTTTTGATTCCTCTTGCCGCTTGTCCTTGGCAGAGGGAACAGATTGATGACGCAGGCAGTTGAATATGTTAGAGATAAACAATTTCACTCCTGACTTGTTCAGGCAAACTCCATTTGCCTTGAAAAGATGTCTGCGATCCCAGCAAATGTTAAAATTGTCAATAAAATGGACAGAATGGTCAGTACAGACAGGTTGAAAGCCAGGTGTTCAGTGCAAACAATCTGCTGAATCTCTCCACTCCTCTTCTGACTGGCGGTAGAGGGCCACTGATGAACACCTCTGCATTTAGAGAGCTGGCAGTTTCCAACAAACATTTAAAGTCTTCTTTCAGCACTTCTGACTCTTGTTTCACAACATCATTTGTTCCAATAGTGCAGTACCACATTCTTCACAGTCGGATGTTCAGCCCCAATATGCAGGATCTTCTCAGCCAAGTCAGAGACCACATCCTTGGGAAAACAGAGTACTTTGGTGTTGTTCTTATTACACAGACCTTTTACATCTCTTACAGCAGAGTCACCCACAATCAGAGTTTCAGGCCCAGTCGTTAGCTTTCCCTCTAGCCTTTTACTTTTGGAGTAGCTATTGGTCCTTACCCTGCTGTGTGAAGAGGACAGGTTATCCAGGTCATCAGAAAGGGATCTCCGGTTCTTGGTCAGCGGAGCGTATCTGTTCTGGATTGGCACACTTGGTGGTTTAGGAGGATTGTTTGTAATTCTCCCTTTAGCAGCTGTCCACTGCTGTTTCCTAGTATGAATAGGGGTTGAAGAGGCGCATTATAAACTATAATGACTAGTTTAGCTTGTTCCAGAGGTATGAAGGCAAGTTGTTGCCTGGCAACGCAATCGCACAATGTCACGTCCGTTAATTCCACAACCGCACACATAGATTTGATACATTAATGTGTTTGTTTCTGCTAAAAGAGGTGTCGACTAGCTGGGGCAACTTGAAAATCGGCGAAATCAAGTGTGACTATTACAAAATAAATCATTATTATTAGGGATGCTCCGATCGCCAATTTCAGGGCCGATCGCCGGAATCAGTATCGGCCGATACTGATCGCCAATCTGATCGAGTGGGCGGGGCCGAAATGGAAGATTTAAACATCACTTTAAATCTTCCATTTAAAGTGATGTTTCAAACTCAGTTAATGGGGCTCATTCACTGGAGCTTCCACAAACAACAATCAACTTAATTATTACATTCAAATGATGTACATTATTCAAGTTTACATTCACTTTGGATAATAACACGGGAGAAATGAGCGGAAGCGCTCTCTTTTCCTCTCTCCCTCTCTCTCTCCCCCCTCTCTCCCCCTCCTGACAGCCTGTCAGTATCTCATGCAGCTCACTGATCCAGTAATGAGTGACCCGACAGTGAAGAATACATATATTTCTAATGACTAGTTTAGCTTGTTCCAGAGGTAGATAAAATAGCTAAGTGTGTTAGGTCTAACTCTTGTGTGTTTCGCTCCGCTTACCGGTCCGGCGGGCGGAGCTGCAGGATTTCTGCTTCACACACGTTGCATACCGCTATTTTACTGTCTTTTTCGGACACCTTAAAATAATGCCAGACCGGTGAAGCCATTTTGGCGAGCTTGTTTTGCCGCACACAGAGAATAGTGTCATGTATTTTACGTCATGTGATCGGCTCTCGCGATCGGCATGTTTAGAGAGCACAGATCGATCGGAGCATCCCTAATTATTATATTAATATTGACAATAACAACCGACAGCATTTGCTTGGCATTTCCGGGTATTTGGGCCATGTTAACAATACCGTGTAACTGTCACGTTTGAAGGGACGAAATCGTGGCATCTTCACGTTTCCCAGCATGGTAAATCGTCACATGTTCACGTCTTGCCGTGATACCGGGTTGGGCGTATCATATGCACGCAAAACTCGGCCTCAGAACCAATGGTTAGCGTATCATGTGCACTGCAAAATCGGACTTCTGCGTATCTATTGCACACATTTCCAATGTGTAAAGTCGTGTCATTTGTACGCAGACTGAAGAGAGTGGGTTGGTGAGAACAGCAAAAACTGAGTGCAGAAAAGCTGAACGCAGATGGAGAAAAACAAATCTCCAGGTTCACTTGGAAATATATAAAGAGAAACTCGGTTTCTATAATCAGGAAATAAAAAAGACACGACAATCATTCTTCTCTGACATCATTACCAAAAATAAAAACAACTCACGTGCCTTGTTTGCTCCCGTCGACCGACTAACAAACCCCCCAGTGTCGATAGCCTCAGAATTTCTATCCACCAGGGCCTGCAATGATTTTGTCTCCTTCTTCACTGACAAAATCATGCAAATTAGACAGGCAGTCAGTGCCTCTGCATCAGGTACAGCAAATGTACTGTCCCTGTGTCCACCTAAAGCCAATCCAGACATCATGACACAATTCCGTCTGATAAATGCTAAAGACCTGGAAGACATTATCCAACATCTGAAATCCTCCTCCTGTAGCCTCGACATTATCCCGACAGGATTTTTCAAAACTGTTTTTCATTGCTTGGCCTCAGATATACTACACATAGTAAACAAGTGTCTTCAATCAGGTGTATTCAGAATCAGAATACCTTTATTAGTCCCACAGAGGGGACATTTGCAGCATTACAGCAGGAAAGACCCACAGACAGCTTCGTGTTGCATATGTTACATCTGTTTAAAAAAGTACTAAGTTATAATATAATAAACAATATGCTAAAAAATGATATAAGTATATATTGCACATAAAGCACATATTGCCCATAGTTTGACGGTAATTAACAGCAGCAAGTTACACAATTTACAAAATACAAGATACATACCTTGTAACAGTAATAAGGGTTTAGCAGCCAGGCATACATTACACAGTTATTAATGGCATATATATATATATAGCACATATTGCACAAAGTTTGTTTGTATTTAGCAGCAAGGGGTGTTCTAGTCTGTGTTGTGGTGTGTCTAGGAGGGTCTAAGTCCTGCGTCAGCTCCCTGTACTCCCTGTCATCCTCGTTGGTGATAAGGCCAACGATGGCGGAGTCATCAGAGAACTTCTGCAGGTGACAGGTTGCAGTGTTGTGGGTGAAGTCAGCAGTGTAGAGGGTGAAGTGAAACGGCACCGTCCCCTGGGGGAGCCCCCGTACTGCTGATGATGGTGTCTGATTGACACTCCCTGGTCCTCACGTACTGTGGGCGGTTGGTGAGGTAGTCCAGGATCCAGGAGGTGAGGTGGTGATCCACCCCCGAGAGCTGCAGCTTGTCCCCCAGGAGCGGGGGCTGGATGGTGTTGAAGGCACTGGAGAAATCAAAGAACATGATCATCACAGTGCCCCCAGCCTTCTCCAGATGGGAGAGGGACCTCTGCAGCAGGAAGATGACAGCGTCATCCACCCCGATGGCAGGCTGATAGGCGAACTGCAGCGGGTCCATTGATGGTCCCACAAGGGGCTGGAGGTGTCCAAGGACCAGCCTCTCCAGGGTCTTCATCAGCTGTGATGTCAGCACCACCGGCCGGTAGCTGTTGAATTCCTTGGGGTGAGGGGTCTTTGGCACAGGTACCACACAGGACGTCTTCCACAGTTGTGGTACCCTCCCTTGCTTCAGGCTCAGGTTGAACAGAAGCTCCACAATCCCACACAGCTCATCTGCACAGGATTTGAGGAGCCTCGAGCTGATGCCATCTGGACCCGCCGCCTTCCTCGCCTTACACTTCTGCAGCTCCCTCCTCACCTGGTAGGTTGTGAGGGACAAGGTGTCGTCAGCGAGTGGAGAAGAACCGGGGGTTGATGTGAGAAGTGTCTGAGCTGATGGCCGGGGGCTGAGTAGAGGTGGGAGAGGTAACAGGGCCATTTCCAGGCAGTGGGGACAATGGGGGGTGCAGCAGGGGGGAATGGGTCGGGGGGGGGGAGGTGCATGACTGATCAAATCTGTTAAAGAAGATATTCAGGTTGTTTGCCCACTGGTGGTCCCCCCGGACCTGGGAGTCTGGCTCTTTGTAGCCAGAGATGGTTTTCAGGCCTCTCCAGACTCCGCTGATGTTCCTCTGCAGCAGCTGTTCCTCCATCCTCTTCCTCTAGCTGTTTTCCCCCTCTCTGATTTTCCACCTCAGCTCCCTCTGTACAGTCTTCAGCTCCTCTCTGTTGCCAGATCTGAAGGCCCTCTTTTTGTCCTTCAGGAGAGCCTTTATGTCAGGGGTAATCCAGGGTTTGTTGTTGGGAAAACACCCTACCGTCCTGGTGGGTACGACGTTTTCCTCACAGAAATGAATATAGTCCGTGATGCAATCTGTAAGGCCATTGATGTCCTCCCCGTGAGAGTCAGTGAACACATCCCACGCAGTAGTTTCAACACAGTCTTTCAGGGCCTCCTCAGACTCCTCAGACTACCTCTTCACGGTGCGTGTGGGCACCGGCTGTCTGTGGACCAGGGGTTGGTACACAGGCTGGAGGTGAACCTATTTGCCGCTGCTTTTAATTGAGCTGCTCATACTCACACTACAGTATGCCTTTTAGTCATGTATTTTGTACCTACTGTGTTTATTTATTTATTTTATTTCATTATCTTTGCTTTTTATGCCTGTTTTTAAATGCCATTTAATAATGTATTTATGCTGTATTTGTTCTTAAATGTCTTTTGAGTTTATTTTGTAAAGCACTTTCAATCGCCACGTGCTGAAAAGTGCTATATAAATAAAATTGCCTTGCCTTGCCATGAGATAAACAGGGCAACTGTGACCGGTTGCTTGCCAAATAGTGAGCCCACATGTATCTGTACTGCTAAGCCTTTTATTGGCTACTTAGCTTACTTCGTCTCCTTCATCAGCCAGCATCCTTGGTATATGTTGTTCACTAAGTTGATTACCCTCCTTCCATCTTGATGTTTCTTGGCATCTCTTATGACCATTTATGAATGAGTTACAACCATTTATAATTGGTAAAAGGGAGCCTTATTGTAAAGTGTGAAACACATCACCATCTATTGATGAGTCACTAACATTTATAACTACTGAAAGGGTGCGTTGTTTTTAAGTTTAATACACATGTCCATTTATGAATGAGTTATAACATTCACGCTTACCTAATACATATTTTTCACATGAAATGCTAAGTAAGATTCAACAGAGCCAAGAAAAACATTTTATTCACACATGAAGAAAATTAGGACTCAAAGTAATGACTGTTTAGTATGACTGATACACATATAAGCATAAAACCTTTTCTCAGACATAAATGAAAGACTTGGTAAGACATAATGGTACTCAGACTGGAAAGGCTTTGTGTATATTCTTGAACAAGCGTCCAAGCAGTCCATCAGGGTGACCAGTGCCAAGCCAAAATGACCATTCAAGAACCTTGAAGTGTTCCCCCAACAAACTCAGTCTACGGACATGTCCTTTGACGGTCGACCAAGCTCTTTCATTTTGTTGGATATGTCTGGGGGTTCACAAACCACCTGCTGTGGTTTATGGTGTAGTGGTTGTACCCCATGTTACTCAGCACTCTCCTGTATGCCCTCCACTCATTACTAATAATGCTACTTCCTGACTTAACATTCCGCCTAATCAGAGGGACAAGGTGGCATCTTGATCGTTTCTCCACTAGTTTTAACACTAGTCTCCGCCTTTTGTCTTTAACTCCCATCATTCCGAAGACCCATTTCTTCCTTCTCCAGGTATGTCCAAAGCGTCCACATGCATACTAACAACATATAAATCATAACATCATCTTAGTTAACAACAACATGGACACAAATTACAGTAAAAAATCATGTTTCAAAATGTCATACTTGTTTATCAGGTGCATTGTATAACAATGATTTAAGGATAATTATACAGTAATGGTCCATCTTTTTTTAATTGTTGTATTCTCTTGTACAAGAAAGCCCAGTCTATATCTGCCGAACATAGGAACTGGGTACAGTACCTTATCCCAGACACAACTACTCAAATACAATAGTTTACTTTATCAGCATTGGTGTTACCAATGCTTACTGTTTATTTGATACCAATTTGGTAATACAATTTAGTTTTGGGGTTAGGGTTAGTTTGGGTTCGTTCTTCAGATATGACTGTAACGTTAACGTGTAAGCTCAATAATGAACTCCAGCTCAACCAACTATATTGTAATATCTAAGTAATCATCTTGAAATATGACATTAATATTTGTAATATACACACATCTTATTGTGAGGTTAATTTCACATACACTACGCCGCTCTTCAACACTACTTTGACGTTAGCTTGTCTACATAATCGATAATAGGACATTTAAATTAACCTTATCAATGCATAAAGTTACCTACCTAATAAAATAGACTAGCTGTACCTGGCACTTTTGGACATACGAGTCCGGGGTGCGAGTGCTGGCTATTGATGCCATACTCGGGCTCGGAGACCGCAAGACATTAAAGACTGTACATTATTTTATCTCGATGCCGTGCTGTCTTAAATGTTTGCTTGAATTAGAAGTGCAACCTGACGAACAAGCTATTAGCTTACCACAGGCATTGCACTGTGTGTGGTGGAGCCACACTTTTGAGCGTTTACCACAATCCATATTTGGTGTTATGAGGTGACTGAGCCCGAGCCGTGCATGCTGCTGTGTATCCAAACAAATCAAATCACACACTGCTGTTCCGTTAATGCGTGACGTCGTCACGTTACTACAGGTCATTTACTGATAGCTACGTAGCCTTAGCCTACGTCTGTGCAGATATGTAGGCTTTATTTACAATACTAAAGGGTTAGTCTTCCATGTTTAGGAACCGTTAAGCAGAACCGAAATTGTGTATTTTGTATGGGTACCCAGTACCCGGCATTTTCTTATCGGTTGTCATCTGGAACCGAGTTTCGGTTCCCAACCCTACTTCTCTATTACGTTTGAACTTGGAGGCTACGATTAGCATCGTTAGCACAGATGTAGCTACCACTTGCTTACATGCTAACCCAAGCCTTAACATTCATTAAAAACATAAGCAACACATAAATAAAGTACTCAAATTTCACTTACCGTAAAACTACGTTCATGCACCGTCTGTTTTAAATGCGGAGCGAGTCACAATAGTACGATATAAGCATGAAGAATAGTCCACAAGGCAGCACAACAAACACGGCAGAGTTCAAGTTATGTTCCCCGAATAAGCTGAGCAGGCAGAGCCCCTGTAGCTTCACGGAGCAGCTAGCAGAGCAGAAAGCTAATGGCAGCAGTCACTCGACAGACCTGTCACTCTGTGACCACGCCCTAATTGATGCATAACTTTAAGGCTTAATATAACTTAAACCAATTATAAATGGTAGTAACTCATTAATAAATGGGAATGTGTTTTACACTTTACAAGGCTCCCTTTTGGCAGTTATAAATGTTAGTAACTCGTAAATAAATGGTCAAAGAGATGCCAAGAAACATCAAGATGGAAGGGGGGGAATCAAATGAGTGAACAACAGATACCAAGGATGTTGGCTGATGAAGAAGACGAAGTAAGTAAGCTAGGTAGCCAATAAGGCTTAGTCACCTTGCCAAATAGTGAGCCTATGTTAGAACTGGTTTATAAGTGTTTACAACCTAATAATTAATTAATAACCTACTTATAAACCCTTTATAAAGACTACCCTTATAAAGGATTCATAAAGGGTTCATAATTAGGTTATTGATTAAGTTGTAAACACTTTATTAATCATTAAGAACGATTTATAAAACCAGTTCTAACATAGTTTTCATACATCAACACAGGCTCACTATTTGGCAAGCTGACTAAGCCTTATATTGGCTACTTAGAGAGAATCAACTCAGTGAACAACAGATACCAAGGATGCTGGCTGATGAAGAAGACGAAGTAACTTAAGTAGCAAATATAAGACTTAGCAGTACAGATAAATGTGGGCTCACTATTTGGCAAGCAACCGGTCACAGTTGCCCTGTTTATCTCATCAAATCAAATCAAGTTTTATTTATATAGCACATTTTAAAAACGATTTTTGGTCGAGCCAAAGTGCTGTACATGCAATAAAAACACTTTACTGCGATAGCAAAACAGAAGACAATAAATTACAACAGCAAATATAAAAATCAAACACAGGGAAATGTCAGGAGTCGTACTCCGCTCTGACTAGAAGGCCAGGGAGAAGAAGTGAGTTTTTAGTGTCGATTTAAAAAACCTAGGGTCTGGGCCGACCTCACATGGAGGGGCAGACTGTTCCAGAGCCTAGGGCCAGCTGCTGCGAAGGCTCGGTGACCTCGGGTTTTGAGCCTGGTCTTGGGCACTATCAGCAGCAGCTGGTCAGCAGACCTTAAAGCTCTGGCTGGGGTGTAGCGATCGAGGAGTTCTGCTATATAAGCCGGAGCCAGCCCATTTAGTGCTTTACAAACAAATAAAAGGAGTTTAATTGGAAGCCAGTGTAGTGAGACCAGAATTGGGATGATGTGGTCACGCTTTTTATGGCCAGTGAGAAGACGCACAGCTGCATTCTGGACTAGCTGCAGGCGTCTAATTGACGCCTGGTCCATACCCACATACAGAGCGTTGCAGTAATCCAGCCTCGTGGTTACAAAGGCATTAATAACCCTTTCTAGGTCTTTAAAATATAAAAACGACTTGGTCTTGGCCAATAGTCGTATTTTAAAAAAGCAGGTCTTCACTACTGTGCTGACCTGCTTATCAAATTTAAAAGCGCTATTGAAGGTGACTCCAAGGTTCATGACAGAGGGGAGGATGTTTTTATTGAGAGAGCCCAGAATATCAACCGGAGAGGCTGGAGGTTGGGGTCCAAAAAAGATTACCTCGGTCTTGCTCTCGTTGAGGACATTTTGGCCCAGCCAGGATTTTATCCCGTCAGTCCATCAATAGCTGTAATGAGTTGACATTTGAATTGAGAGGCAGATAGATCCGTACATCATCGGCGTAACAATGGAAGGGGATGCAGGGGTAGACATTAAGGGTAAAATTGTATTGTCACTGGCCCCACCATTGTAACCACTGGCCCGGAGCATTCATCCAAAAAAAAACGACTAATAATGAAGAAAATGAACACATTTGTTGCAATAGTAATTTATGCACTAACTACATTACAACTTGTACTACAACATTTGAACAATGAGTTCTTCCTCATTTTCCTCAATTGTTCATATGTGGTTTATTAAAATAATGATATTGTGGTCATTGTTAAAAAATGTCTGCTATTATTATGAGTATTATTATTTGTAATGCGCTTTCTGCCTTCCTGTCATTAGGAGTTAGAAATGTAATGGCTGTGTAATACATTTGATTATAACCTTCATTATCCTAAACTGCTGGGACATTTCCCTATAGCCAATACCTTTATATTGTCTACTCTTCACTCACTTGTCAGCATAAGTCGGCATTGATGTACAGAGCCGACAGAAGACCTTGTTTATATTGGCATCATATTGAGAGGTGCAGTCACGCGTCCTAAAACCAGGAAGTAAGCTGCTGGTTCCCTCGACAAAAAAGCAATGGGATTTCTCCACAGGGTTTTGGAAAATAGCTGGAAATAAGGTCTGTGGAAAACAAACCTGTTTGATAAATGCACGTTTTGTTCAGCCGGATAATCTCCACATGTCTACCCTACTTTTTATAATTTTCAAATCATAAATCGAATCGATAGATTATAAAAGGGTTTAGGACGCGTCACTGCGGTTCTCTATGGAAGCCAACTCCATCGATCAAACTGCCTGAAACTTTCTCTCCTTCTTCTAAATAGTGCTTCCGGGCCAGCGGGCCATTTATAATGTTTGAGCCCTGGGATGTACAGTAGAAAAAGGATGGGGCCCAGAATAGAGCCTTGGGGAACCCCACAGGTAAGAGGGGCTTTGGCAGAGGAGAAGACACCTAGCTGAACTGAGAAGCTACGGTCTGTCAGGTAGGACCTGCACCATGCAAGGGCAGAGCCTGTGATGCCTGCGGACTATTCGAGCCGCGAAAACAGGATGCTATGGTCCACAGTGTCAAAGGCAGCTGTCAGGTCTAACAGCACCAGGACAGCTGGGCTACCTGAGTCGGCGGCTACTAGCAGATCATTAAAAACTCTTAAAAGGGCTGTTTCAGTGCTGTGCATGGGTTTGAAGCCAGACTGAAACTTTTCATGAATGCCATGCGTGGTTAAGAACGACTGTAGCTGGACATAGACTACTCGCTCCAGGACTTTAGATAAAAAAGGTAGCACATTTGCAAAATGAGCGAGAATGGAGGGGTCGAGATTTTTCTTTTGAAGTAGTGGCTGGACCACGGCATGTTTGACGGCAGCTGGGACACATCCTGTGCTAAGAGAGGTATTTATAATTAATAAAATACTTGCTCCAACTGATTCGAAAACTTCTCTGAGAAGGCGAGAGGGAATGCTGTCTGAGGTGCAGTTTGTCGGCCGCAGGTGCTTGACTATATCCGAGAGAGAAGACAGGGATACAGGCTAAAAGTGGTCGAGGACAGCAGGGAACAGAAAAGGAGCAGAATCTGGGGTAGCACTAGTGTGGGCTAGCCTAAGTGCAGATACTTTTTCGATAAAAAAGTAAAGAAACTTTTCAAAGAGATTAGTCAATGGCACAATTGAAGAAACATCACAGGGATTAATGATAGAGTTGAGGACATTAAAAAAAAACTGAGGTTTATGGCTGTTTTTGGAGATTAACAGAGAAATGTGCTCTGTTTTGACTGCTTTGACTTTCTGGTTGTCGGAAAAGCAAGCACGAAGGATTTATAGGGAGACATGGAGTTTATCCTTTTTCCATTTTCTCTCTGCACGCCTGCAAGCGCGTTTGAAAGCACGAGTAAAGTCATTGAGCCACGGCTCTGAGAGAACTTTGGTGGGTCTAAGCGTAAAAGGAGCAACATAATCCAGTATTAGGGTACATGTCGAGTCAAACATGGAGATAAGCTCATCAGCACTAAGAGCACAGTTCATCTCTAATTTACAGATCAGGGAAGCATTAAAAACATCAGAAAACTGTGAGGCAGTCATGGGGTTAATCGAACGCAGACGGCGCGCAGGGGCATGTGATTAGACTCCTGCGGAAGGGTTCGAGGTTGTAAACAGAACCGGTAAATGGTCTGAGATACGCGTTGCTGCACAGATTTCATCCACAGAGATAGACAGTCCAAACAATAATACTAAATCTAAGGTGTGTCCTTTTTCGTGTGTTGGACCAGCCACGTACTGAACGAGACCAAAAGAATCAAGGAGATTTAAAAAGTCCCTAACCAGAGGTTTGGACTCGCAACACACATGGACATTGAAGTCTCCGGAGATCAAAACACGATCATATTTCACCATGATCCCGGACAGAAAGTCAGAAAAGCCATTTATGAAATCCTTATTGTACTTTGGCGGACGATACACGACTGCGCAGAGTATAGGCGAGGCCGGGTTCAGTTCAAAAAGCTGCAACTCAAAGCTAGCGTAGCTAGTTACAGGGTGAAGCAATCGGCATTGGAGGCTAGCTCTAAACCCTGAGGCTATGCCCCCACCATGGCCGGTGGTACGGGGGGAGCTGAAGAATGTACAGTCGGGAGGAAGAAGTACAGAGAATGGTGTATACTCGCCAGTGTGGAACCAGGTCTCCGTCAGGAACATCAAATCCAGTTCACGAGAGGTGAAGAAGTCGTTTAACAGGAACGTCTTGTTTGCTATTGACCTAGCATTTAGCAGAGTCATGCAAGTTTTCTCTCCGGGCTGGCCGAAGATGTGCATGTTGAACGCAGCACGGGCCGGGAGCAGTCAGTCGGGGAGGAGGAGCTGTCAGTGAGCCCAGCAGAGGCTGCAGCTCCGGATGGCTTATGAAAGCTTATTAATGATTTATAAAGTGTTCAAAACCTAATTAATAAATGAACTACAAACTATTCGTAAACGTTTTTACTTTCATTTTGTAAACTCAGCTAGCCCTTTGGCCCATACCCTCTTGCTTCCTTATCCTTTAGCGTGTGTGTTTTATAGCTGCCCCCTGAGTAACCAGCCCAGAAAAAGGGAAGCAGACAGGGGACAGACACCATGTCACATTCTCACACACCTGCTCGGTAACACATCGTCGGTTCGTCTTGTGTATTGGCTTGTCCTCGTGATGGGACCCACCTGTGGCACTTGATTCCAGTAGATAAGAGGGCTGCAGAACCAACCCTCTGTTCTGCTGTGCTGCTGTAGCTGAGGCCTGGTTCCACCTTCTCTGCTCTGCTTGTGCTGCTGTAGCTGAGGCCTGGTTCCACCTTCTCTGCTCTGCTGTGCTGCTGTAGCTGAGGCCTGGTTCCACCTGCTCTGCTCTGCTGTGCTGCTGTAGCTGAGGCCTGGTTCCACCTGCTCTGCTCTGCTGTGCTGCTGTAGCTGAGGCCTGGTTCCACCTGCTCTGCTCTGCTGTGCTGCTGTAGCTGAGGCCTGGTTCCACCTTCTCTGCTCTGCTGTGCTGCTGTAGCTAAGGCCTGGTTCCACCTGCTCTGCTGTGCTGCTGTAGCTGAGGCCTGGTTCCACCTTCTCTGCTCTGCTGTGCTGCTGTAGCTGAGGCCTGGTTCCACCTGCTCTGCTGTGCTGCTGTAGCTGAGGCCTGGTTCCACCTTCTCTGCTCTGCTGTGCTGCTGTAGCTGAGGCCTGGTTCCACCTGCTCTGCTCTGCTGCTGTAGCTGAGGCCTGGTTCCACCTTGCTCCGGGAACAGCGTGGATACTGTTGTGCTGGACTGGGAGAATGGCGGGTGTCGTGTTTCTGCTGTGCCTTTTCTTGGCTGTGCTGGACAAGGAGAAGATCGCTAGTCGTCCTGAAAAATCTACTGGATTCGGGTATGTTCTGCCGCCCGCAGTGGACATCCCCTGTATCGGAGGTGTTGCACAAACAATTGCTGGTTGCACTGACATTCATTTCGGAAAATGTTTGTCTTTCTCACATGCCTGCCACGATGGTCCTTCAGAATTGTTTTTTAAACTCTAATCTCACTTTCGCGAAGTTTGCTGGTGACTCTAGAACAGCTGACAATATATGTGTGTTGATTAAGAGGAAAAGGTGCTTGGTATTTGTATTGTTGTTACTATCAGGAAATGTACAGCCAAATCCAGGTCCACCTAGCAGTATTAGTCAAATAGCTACTCCTGCTGATTTTATATCTAGATCTGGGCTAGGTTTAATTCATTTAAATGTGCGTAGTCTGTTACCTAAATTAGATTTTGTCCGTATTTGGGCGAGTTCGACTGATGCTGATGTCATTGTCTTATCAGAAACGTGGCTAGATAAATCCATTTTGGCCTCTGACATTTACATAAATGGTTACAGTATATATCGTACTGACCGGGCTAAAAAAGGTGGTGGCGTTGCCATTTATGTGAAAAATAAGTTTTGTGTAACTAATATGGTTTCCAAATCTGTTAGTAAACAGCTAGAATTTTTAGCCGTGAATATTGAGGTAACAAAGGGTCAACAGGTCATGGTGGTGGGCTGCTACAGGGCCCCCTCGGCTGTCAAGGACTCTTTATCGTCATTGGCAAAACTGTTATCACAACTTTCCTACAAGGAAATAGTGCTGCTTGGTGATTTTAATTGGGACTGGTTAACTTCTGTGTCAGAGGATTTTAAAAACCTGTGTACCTCTTTGAATTTTACCCAGATTATAGACAGTCCTACTTGCCCAAATATTAAGTCCCCAAATAAATCCTCCTTAATTGATCTAATTTTAACAAATGTTCCACATAAATACTCATCTGTGGGAGTATTTGCTAATGATGTGAGTGACCACTGTGTTGTGGCCACAATTAGGGACACTAAGGTCCAAAAGGTTAAACCACGTATCATCACAAAGAGAGACAAAAAACACTTTGTGGATCAGGGTTTTTTACATGATCAGTTTGATTTTGATTGGGGTAAAATCAATCTGTGTGCTGATATAGAAACTGCATGGTCTTATTTTTATCTTGGTTTTATGAAATTATAGATAGACATGCACCTCTGCGTAAATTTAGAGTGAAGGGACGAAACAATCCCTGGTTTTCTGCTGAGCTGTCCAGTCTACTTCATGAGAGAAATAATGCTTGGGACTAAGGCTAGGAAATCAGGCTCAGAGATAGAATGGCTACGTTTTAGGCAGCTAAGAAATAGCTTCACATCTCAAATAAAAAGTGCTAAATCAAAGTACTATTTGTCAGTTACCACAGAAAACCTGAATAATTCTGGGAAAATTTGGAAAGCCATAAAATCGATTTCCACTGGTGATATCCCAAATGAGCTCCCTCCGTGCCTTACCACAGCATCTGGCATTATATCAGACAGGGCTACTATGCTAAATTGCTTTAATAAGCATTTTGTGTCTTGTGGCTCTGTTTGATTCTGTCACTGACTGTACTTCTGCTTCTGTGAACGCTCCAATCCTTTACTCTGAACAATGTGGTCTGGAAAACCCTTTCAGTTTTACTCCTTTAACTATTGGTATTGTTCATGAAGCATTATCCAAGTTAGATCCTAGGAAACCGGCTGGCCCGGACAACTTAGAACCTTTCTTTTTAAAGATAGCTGCAGATTTTATTGCTCCACCTCTTACTTCTCTTTTTAACCTCTCCCTCAGCACAAATGCAATTCCAAAGTATGGAGGTCTGCTTATGTCTTGCCTTTACTGAAAGGAGGGGAGGCAAGTATTTGAAATAACTATAGGCCAATCTCTAAATTGTCAGTTCTGGCTAAGGTGCTCGAACGACTTGTGAGTGAACAAGTAAAGGAGTTTGTATCAATAAATGATATCCTGTCTAAACATCAGTCAGGATTCAGAAAGAAACACAGCACCATCACTGCCACAATGAAAGTGGTGAATGATGTGGCGAGTATTTTAGATAATAAGCAGAGTTGTGCAGCTCTGTTTATTGACCTTTCCAAAGCGTTTGACACCGTTGATCATCGCATTTTAAAGCAGAGGCTACTCAGTATTGGCATATCCAGCCATGCAGTGGGTGGTTTGTGAACTACCTCTCTGAAAGCTCCCAATGTGTTCATTTTGATGGGCTGTCTTCTGAGTGGTTAAACATTTCTAATGGTGTACCACAAGGTTCTGTTTTAGGACCACTTTTATTCTCCATATATATTAACAGCGTAGGTGATAATGTGGATGAAGCTACTTTACATTTTTATGCGGATGATACTGTGATGTATTGTGCAGGTCCCTCCATTAAAGAGGCTGTTGTTAAATTACAGGCTGTTTTTAACACTATTCAGACTCAGTTCTCTGAATTAAAGCTTCTTTTTAATGTTGAGAAAACCAAGGTAATGCTCTTCTCTAAAGCTAAAAAGACACCAGAGCCTGTTTTAGATATTGTAACTACGCAAGGAATAAAACTTGAAGTGGTTACCTGTTACAAATACCTTGGTATCTGGCTTGATGATAGTCTCACTTTTAAACTTCATGTCAATAACCTGCTTAAAACACTGAGGGTTAGGCTAGGTTTTCTTCTACAGGAACAAGTCCTGTTTCTCGCTTGAGGCCAGGAAAAGGCTAGTCACTGTGACCTTTTGACCTGTGCTGGACTATGGTGATCTGGTCTATATGAATGCACCTGCCAATTGCCTGGTCAAGTTAGATGCTGCGTATCACAGTGCACTGAGATTTGTGACAAACTATAAAGCATTAACCCATCACTGTACCCTGTATGCAAGGGCTGGTTTGCTTTCACTAACTGTACGGAGGCTCAGTCACTGGTACATTTTTATATACAAAGCCATGTTAGGGAAACTTCCATCTTATATCTGCTCCCTGATCTCACGGAGAATTGTAAGTGGCTACTGCCTGAGATCGAATGCTGTGGTTTTATTAAATGTGCCAACTGCTAGGACTGTCTTAGGGAAGACAGCTTTTAGATGCGCAGCTCCTCTGTCTTGGAATAGTCTGCAAATTAAATGGAAACTGAACAATCTGGTGCCACTAAAGGTTTTTAAAGCTCGGTTGGATGCTAGTCAATCGGAAGCTATTGGTACCTGTTTATGTGGATAATTATGTAAATGATGGTTTATGATGTCCTTTTGTTGTTCTATTTATGTTTTTATGTTTCATGTGCAACTACTTGAGCAGGTCTCCCTTGAAAAAGAGATCAATGATCTCAATGGGATTTATCTGTATAAATAAAGGTTTGAAATGACATGCATGTGGCCATAACAATAAAGGTTATCTCTGCTCTGAATTACGCTGAGATATACAGTTTCCCCCCCATGCTGCTGATCTACATGTTTTCTAATTAACAGCGATAATTCCCTGCCTCTCCTCTATTTACTGCTGTGGTAATAGGGGGATATCATGACAGGTATTAACCCAATTAATCAGGAGAATTATTGCCCCCCCTCCGTGTCCTAGCTGTGTTCTACTGTGAAAGTAACATCACCATCCATACTGCCTCCATAACAAAGCCCATTAGAATCCTCACAGCCACCATTGTGGCCCAGTGGAGGTTTACAACCATTAGCTTTGTCTAAATAGCTCATGTTCAGCTTAGAAGTAAGGTGTGGTTTGTCTTCTGTCTAAATGAACCAATTGTTATGTAACAGGAAGTTAGCTGGACCATGTCACTGGTTTGAGATTAAGGTATGATATACATATTGTGACTCAAAGTGTTTTCTGTTATGTACCTCTACTACTGGATATTTAGGTAAAGATATTAATTAGAGATGTTCAAGATTCAAGGCTTTATTGTCATGTGCATTTTACTACAGTGTAGATATGGGCAAAGTCACAGGCTCCTCCAACAGTGCAACATGAATATATATAGACACAAACAAATAAAACAGATAAACGTTTATGTTTTTTTTAGTTTATTTTGCCGCCAATTCGATTTGATGTATTTCCCTTCATAAATTATATATTATACGCTGCTTAGAGCTACTGTTAGGAAGTTAATAGGACATAATTCTAACTCTATATCTATTTGGTACTTCCTTGAAAATATCTGGTACAAAAATTATTCACGCCAACTTTCAGTTTCACACCAATTATGTACACTGAACAAAAATATAAACGCAACAGTTTTTGTTTTGCTCTCCCATTTTTCATGAGCTGAACTCAAGATCTAAAACATTTTCTATATACATAAAATAACCATTTCTCTCAAATATTGTTCACAAATCTGAAAAAATCTGTGATAGTGAGCACTTCTCCTTTGCCGAGATACTCCATCCTCCCTCACAGGTGTGGCATATCAAGATGCTGATTAGACAGCATGATTATTGCACAGGTGTGCCTTAGGCTGGCCACAAAAAAAGGCCACTCTGAAACATGCATTTTTTCTTTATTGGGGGGGTCTGGGGGGGTCTGAAAACCAGTCAGTATCTGGTGTGAGGGGTAGGGTTAGGGTTAGGGTAATGTTGTGAATCGAGTGGCCCATGGTGGTGGTGGGGTTATGGTATGGGCAGGCGTATGTTATGGACGATGAACACAAGCAACTCGATTCACAACATTACCCTAACCCTAACCCTACCCCTCACTCCAGATACTGACTGGTTTTCGGACCCCTTACGACGGTCCGTTCAGGGTCTACGTCACGGGGACAGAGCCTGGTGGTGGACGTTGGTGGCAGGCCTGAACTGTGTCCGTTGATCGGATTAAGCCTGCTCACGTGGACATTTCCAGGCCGTTGGAGTTGGCTCTGCCCCCACGTCGGGGCCGCCCTCCCATGGCCCGCCCCCTGTGGGGATGCCCTCGCCCTCGTTGGCGCCCCTGCCCTCGCCTGCGGCCCCGCCCTCCTCGGCCCCTGTGGTCCGTACGCGCCGGGGTCGGGTGGTACTTCCTCCCAGGCACGAGGATTTTGACTATGGGTGAATACTGGGGGGGCTTGTGTGGTGATTGACATTATTCACCCACGGATCTATGGGTTGGGGTATTGTTCCGCACGGACATTTGAGTGAGCCGGACTTCCTGTTACCGCCGGTCTTCGCTTCCGGGCATGAAGTTGTTTACATGTGTGTTCAGATGCTAAATAAAAGGATAGCTTGTAACTTTGATACCCCGCCTCCGACTCCCGTCTCTCGGCACTACAATACACACAAACGCAAAAATACACAAACACATACACGTATATACACACACACACACTCGCGAGCTTCCCCCAGACCAGTAATCCAAACTAAAATATTGTCCCTCCGTTACTACTTTGATCATTTGCTCTGCTAATCAATCAGATCGATGGATTCCAGAGAAGAGGAGGCCTTTTTCTCAAAATGATGACTCTGTGACAGTCATTATATAATGTGACATATTTCGCTTAATATTTGGAGTACAAAAACACTCCTAATATCATTAGAAAGCTAGGAATCTCCTCTTTCTGTTGGAAAGAGAAAATTCCTAGCTTTCTAATGATATTAGGAGTGTGTAGAACTCAAAATGTGTCTTCGGGTCAATGCGACTGATTTCGATGGAGCAGGTCACTTTGCATTAGGTAAAATAAAGCAGGCAGACATAACAGGAAGAATATGTACATTTTAACCCAATCAAATAGGACATTGTCACACCATTCAAATGTATCCATGTACATTACAACCAATAAAAAAGCTTGATTTGTTTATTTGTTACGTTGTTTACATTATTTGTTTGACTGATATCGTTCTATAATCGGCTGAAACTGTTAAGTCATGATGTGAAACGGTTAACAAAGAAAAAGGGAAACTCAAGCTGCTGCTGCTACACTTTATTTATTTATCTAAAATCAAGCACTTTTAAGATGCACACATTTTCAAAAGTTATTTATTTATTTTCGCCTATTTTATTTTTAAATGCAGTCCGAGAGGAACATTATACATATCCACAGTATTTACTGTATATCTGTATAGTTTAATGTTAATAGACAATAAATATTGTTGTTTTTGAATTTTACTTTCTTTATTTGATTGGCAGTCAGTTGTTGATTACATGCAGACGTTGATAAAGCTACAGGCTACTTCAATATATATCACAATAATTCATAAAGCAACTTAGACATTTTGAAGTTCCGGACCTTTGCATGGGGAGATTTTCTCTAACTGGACCTCGTTGAATTTGAGTTGAATACCCCTGACCTAGATAGATAAACTTGCAAACGTGTCAGAAAAACCTGTGCACAAGAAAACAAAATACAGTCAAACTAAACTGAAATTCAACAACTTGAATGTCACATCCCTGACATCCACAACTCCGGATCCTGGCCCTTCACCCATAGAACCAGCGCAGCCAGATGAACCCAAAAGCAGCAGCTCTGCGGCCGCAGAGACTGTCCAAACCGCCGCCACCGGCATCGTTGAACTGAAACAGGCTGGTTCCGACTGTATGGAGGTTTGTTGTCGGGACATTGAGACGGGCAAATAAAAGCTTATTTGGGCAAAGAGAAAGGTACTTCAATGCAGAATGGTACAAAAACAGAGAGTGGTTAATTCTTTGCAAAACCACTAAACGAGCCTTCTGTGAAATATGCAGATGTGCTGCTGTCAAACGGCTGGTAACTTTCTCCAAATGTGGAGATGACAGCTTTGTAAATACCAGAGTTAATAACTGGAGCTTTTCACAGAGAGTGTGTTCAAAAAAAGTGCGCTTACTTCAGTCAAACACCAGTCAACATTCAGCTTGTCAAACAAGAGCGCATTGAGCAGGAAAAGAGATGGAATGATGGAGCAACCGCTCTGTCATATGTGTGGGCTGGACCTGTATAGTTTAATTTACAGGAAAGGAGTAAGCAGAGGGTCGAGTTGTCCATTCTTGTTCTGTTTTCTGTGACTATCTTCCTCCTGAACACCCTCTCAAGACTTTCAGTTGCGCGCTACTAAAGAGACGCGTTACCATGGAAACCAAACAATGGTGTAGCTGTATTGAAGTCAGAGTGGAAACAGTAACATTTGGAGCGTTATGTTGGAATGAAACAGGTCGTGACTCACAAATCAGATTTAGTCAGAAATCGGGAGAAATGCGGGATAAATATGACCCCGGGAGGAAAATGGGAGTCTCCCGCGAAAATCGGGAGGGTTGGCAAGTATGTCACATCCACACGCACTTTTTGCCCCCCCCCACTTCTGAAATGAATCCGGCACCGCTGCATTAGACCCCTCTGAACCACTCCATTGTTGAACCGAGAACACCAGAGCCACCAGGAGTGAAAGTTCTGAGGAAACAGACTCTAGTAGTTCATAGTAAACAGGTGATAACTGTGATCCAGAGGCAAATGATATTGCAGATGGACTAAATGTTACATCAAAAACAATCCTGCACTTCCCTCCAGCAAATACCTGTATTTGATGGTGACCCTTTATGTTTCCAAACATTCATGCGAGCATTTAAACATGGCATTGAGAATAAAACTAGTTGTGATGATGATATACTTTATTACCTTGAACAATACACTAGTGGTCAACCAAGGGAACTGGTGAGGAGCTGTTTTCATATGGAACAAGAGAGAGGCTATGCTGAGGCACGGAGGACTTCTGAAAGTTCACTTTGGAGATGGATTGAAAATGGCAAATGCCTACATGGAGAAAGCCTCAACTGGAGCATGATTAAACCTGATGATGAAAAGCATTACATGCCTATGCCCTTTACCTGAGAGGATGCTGCAATGCTATGAAGGAACTAAAAAGCATGGAAGAACTGGATCTTGCATCTACTTTAAAAGCTCATTGTGTCAAAACTGCCATACAAGCTGAAGGAAAAGTGGAGAAATACAGAATTCGAGCTTCTGGAACGAAACCAAAGAAGGGCCACATTCTCTGACCTTGTTGTGTTTATAGAAAAGCAAGCCAGCATTCTGCAAGATCCCCTCTTTGGTGATATTCATGATGTTATGCCATCCCAAAATCGATTACATCCTACTCCAAACAGCAAATCAAAACAACGAGGTAAAGTAGCTTTGCCATGGCAATATAAATGAGGAACAGTAACACTGCAAGTCCAAAAAGCTATCAACAACCTGCAAGCCTGGTTACACATAGTTGGGATTGAAATGGTTGCATTTGCAGGAAAGGCAAGCACTCACTGAATGAATGTGAAATGTTAAAGCTGCAACCATGTGATGTAAAGGTGCAACTATTGAAGGAAAAAGGCATATGCTTTGGATGTCTAACCAGGGGACACATGAGCATAGCTTGTAGGAAAAGGATGACATGCCTACACTGCCAAGGAAGGCACCCTAGCATTCTACACATCGATAAACCAGCAGAGAATGAAAACGACCACATGACTAATTGGACTAAACGATCAGTCAGTGGAACTCCTGTCGTTCTGGATAAAGAAGAGGATATCGGGGCTGGAAAATATTTCAAACTGTCAATAGCACCAGTACAAATACAAGTTTCCAAAGGAAGCTAAACTACAAACATATGCCTTTCTTGATCCTGGCAACACATCAACCTTTTCCACAGAAAATCTAATGCGACAACTGAATACAACAGGATGGAAGACTACAGTCTCCTGCAAACAATGGGTCAAAAGAAACCAGTGGATAGTTATGAAATAACTGGACTACAAGTGGGTGATTTGGATGGGAATAACTGTATTGAGCTGCAGAAGACATACACACAAACAAAGATACCAGTGACAAAGAGGACCTCTTCTCTCAAAAGGATCTGTCGGAGTCGGGAGGGGCTGTTAATTTATTCCAGAAAATTACTCAGACCTACTAATTGACCTAACAAAAGCTATTGAGTCTATGTAAGTTTACTGCTTGGCTCAGATCCACCAACGTCAGCAAGATCTCACCTCTACTAACTCCTAAAGAACCAGGTTCAATTAACTGCTGGTTTCAATTCAGACGACCCGCTAAATCTGTTTAAGCAAAATCAGTAATGAGATGTGGCCCTACCTAAGTGTGAGTTTTGGCAGATGTGCATTTCTTACCTTTCAAGCAGGAGAGGAGAGCGCAGATTTCTTTGAAGTTGTCCCAATCCAAAAGGTGGGATGAGTTTATTTGAAGAAAAATTGGTCCACACTTGTACAGGGTTTTACCTTTCTCTCGTTACAATATGACAGTCATACAAAACATATCATGCTGTGGTCATTTTATAATATGGAATCTTAATTCATAGTTTTTACATTAAATTCTTCCGACATAATCCAGAGGAATCTCCTCATAAATTGCTGGGGCTACACATTCACACCTATAGTCCGACAACATTCAGAGGCAATTCCTCATAAATGATCAGTAATAATCCCACACAACCCAGAGGAATCTCCTCATGAATCGCGAGTGCTAATCATTCACACCTAGAGTCCGACAACATTTAGAGGCAGTTCCTCATAAATGGTCAGTGGGATCTAACAGTTTCAAACTTTCATTCAACAATTCACTCAGGATTCAACAAATCAATTCGAAAAACCTTACCAAGTTTGAGAGCACTTACCCAGGAAAAACCCAGCTCTCGGGAGAGAGCTTTACCAGGGAAAACCCCCCCCTCTCTCGGGTTGCTCCCTCTCAGCTAGTGTTTTTAACGCTCAAAACAGGACAGAAAAACCTACTTTAGTGATGCTAGTGAGCAAGGATACGGCACTGCAAGTTATCTCAGATGTGTCAACAGTTTGGGGGATGTTCATGTTGCTTTAGTGATACGAAAGGCTCGAGTAACCCCTCTCAAAAAGATGAGTATACCCAGACTGGAGCTTACAGCAGCCACCCTGGCTATAAGGATTGATCGGATGTTTACGCTCAGCGCTACAGTTAAACCTCCAAGAGTCCGTCTTTTGGACAGACAGCCAGTCTGTACTTAAATATATCTGCAATCAGACCAGCGATTCCACACCTTTGTAGCTATTCGGATTGCAGTTATTCACGACTTGTCAAATGAGACTCAGTGGAGATATGTGGACTCCAAATGAAATCCGGCCGATGATGCTTCCCGGGGGCTAAACATTGAAGCCTTCCTAAAGTCTAAAAGATGGCTACATGGACCTGCATTCCTGCAAGAGGAGGAGGTCTCATGCGGCTTTCACACCAGCGCTTTCCTTTCTAGCTCCGAGCGGGAGCTTTTCTGGTTCAGCTCCGGTTCCTTTTTCTGCTCCCGCTCTTTCACACCGCCCAGAGCTGCCGCTGCTGCGTCATGACGTCACCGTTTACGTGCCTGCTTCATAAAATCCAAACCGCGCGGAAATCCCTGACATCGACAACAACAACAATGGCCGATTGTAGTTGAAGCGCTGTTCACTTTGGTTATCCTCTTACGAAATGGAAGGCATCGGACGACTTTACAAGGGATGACTTTACAAGGGACGACTTTACTTGGAACTTTACAAACATCACATGCGGAATGCAAGACTTCTTGTGGTCTTCAGCATCTACTTCAACCCGCCTCGACGTACAGATGTAGCGCTTCATTTCAGACGCCAACCCGTGCAGGTCCGTGATCTGCACGGGGTGGGCCCCTGCTGAAAGGAAAACCCCCACGCAGGACTTGATACGCCCCCTTGATAAATAAATGTAATTTTAATGAAACCAGCTGCAATGGATCATGGATCCACCAGGGGGAACCGTGAAAAGCTGCCACACTGGAACTCATGTGAAATAAACAGCTGATAGATCTACAGGTATCTGATCGAGATATTTGTTAAGATCCATATGTCACGGATAGGATCATATTCTGTGCTAAATAAGAGACATGTAGTCATTTACAAAACATCACCATGTTTTTATTAACAAAATAATTTGTTTAATTCACGTAGGTGTAAGTACAAAACCATCGCTATGTTTTTTCATCAGAAATGCAGCCCGGCTCAAACAAACGATTTTCAATCATCATCCTCATGATCATTTAATGTATCAGATGTTCGCGAATTGAATGAAAGCACTAATACATGTAGTTTAATCCACGTGAGTTTACAACAACAAAAATAATCACTTTGTTTTTATATCACATCCGACCGGAGGAGAAATGCAGCACGGCTCTCACTACCGATCATCCTAATCCCACGGGCAAACAATAATATGTACAGTGTTAATAGTTTACTGTATTATTAGTGGTCTAATATTACTGCTATAAACAATCACACATTGAGTTGTTGAAATCAGACCGTGTTTTTTTTTAAACGTCTGAATGAAACGGCAGCTCTCAGGTGAACGCATTACTGTAACGCAACTACCTTTTGGCAGTAACTAATAACGTTACTAGTTACCCTTATTCCCATTCAGTAAACGCCGTTATAGTTACTGTGGATTTAAAGGGTGCGTTACTGCGTTACAATTATGTGATGGAACTGAACCGAATCTCCCTGCGGATGTAGCTTACAGGCGAATACAGTGATGTCCTCTCACAGTACCATGGAAAAGTGAAAGTAACCAGAGAGGAGTGATGATTGATTAATGCAGAGTAACATTTCAGGGTAAGCCAATCAGAGACAGAGTTGGGCGGGTCTTGCCTTATGGGGAAAATACACAGACACACAAACACTTGCTAACACACACACATACACGGCAACGCTCACCACCAGCACACACACACTATGGCAGATGCAAGTATCAGCGAGAGCAGCGCAGCGCATTTACAACTTGGAGATATAACCACTATTTTCAATTTGTGGGGATAAAGGACGCACAAAATATTATGGTCAAATGTAAACTGTGTGCAGGACAAAAAGCATTGTCCATATCGAATAACAGCAATGCCAATCTCCTGAAGCATCTACTAATGTACATGAGGCTATAAAACTAGTCGCCAAAGACCCCACCGTCTCAACCACTGGCAGCAGGGACGTGCACAGACATTTGGAGGGGCTATTGCTCTAAACTAGAAAAAGGGCCCTGAAATAGAGACATGGCAGAAATCCTACAATGAAGCGGGACATTGAACTGTTCACCGTGAGAGGGCGATCAAGAGAAGAGAGCGAGCGGCCCCTTTGAGCAAGTTTACAGAGTAAAAGACACAGCTCCCCTGAAGGCCGACTTTGAGATAAATAGGGGGAGCCCAAAATAATCCTTATTTGTGTCACACAGATTAGAAATGTTGAGTTTCTGTAAATAAAAGTTCTTGAAATAAATAATAGTTATTGTTCATTACATTTTCTGAATATTTGTTTTATATTTGTGAATATGTCTGGGTGTTGCCATCTGTACGTGGCGGCGCTGCATTCTTTACGCTACTTACGTTGCTATGGTTAGGGCGGTGATGCCGGCGCGGTATTTGACATTTTTATATTGATATTTTTTTAACTCTGGCTTTGTAATAAAAAATATGGCGAAACGAAAACAGCCAAGCCTCGCAGCTTTTGGATTCACAAGCAAAGAAGCGAAGGAGTCTAAAAATTACAACGTGAACGGAACAACTTTTAGTTGGCCGGCTGTAAGCGGCGTTAGGGACGAGTTTGACAGCTCCACACCGAGGGAGAGGCCTACCGATGCGGAGCCTGAAGAGGCTTCAACAACGGCCACAGCCGCCGGCGCCACCTGCGCTAGCGAACCTGACGATGCCCATGACCTGCCTTTTAACTGGACACAGACAATATGGAGTGAGTGGAATGAAAGTTATCCATGGCTTTTAAAAAAAAAATGTGGATGTGAGATTTGCAAAGAGGCAAAACAAAAGTATATTGATCTCCCTGCCGCTCGCAGATCCACCGGAGTGCACCTTTCACAAGAATGGATTCAGGGAAAAGCCAGCAGTGATCAACAGAATAACCTGCGGAAAAAGATTTATGAGCACCATAAGAGCCAGGCTGAAATGTTATTGTCCTTTGGCAGTAATACCGTCTGTAGTAGCAGCAGAGTTTTTTTATAGCAATTGATCGCATCTGCGCTGCTGCGCCAGTCAACAGTGCGTGCGTGTGACATATTTAGTAGCAGGATGTGCACTGAAAAATAGGGCTCCCCCGAAAGCAAATGGGTAATTCGAACACTGGACATAAGCACAATAACAAGTATAGCCTATTTAGATTGTTGGGTGTAAATAACCGACGGTGTCAAGAAGAAGTAAAGTCCCCTGGTTTGTCCCCTACTCTAACTGCAATGAGAAAACTCAAAATCAATATAAGCATATTTAAAAACGGGGACATTTCCGGGGATTGGCCACCAAAGCCAGGCAGGAATTTGGTGTGATCACCATAGACATATGAGGCCGGAAGGCTGTCCTTTGCTTTCAGCTGTCAGATTGTAAACAAATTCACATGACTGGGGGCAGATGACAGCGCTGTAAGGTGTGTTTTATCACAATGAGATGCTACAATACTAAGTGTGGGCTTATCATGTTTATTTGGCCACAACAGAAAAAAAAAAACCTCTTGCTCTCTCTCGAGGGGCAGGTAAGCCAAAAATTGCAAAAGGGCCGTTGCCCGGGCAACAATAGCCCGTACCTGTGCACGTCCCTGACTGGCAGTGACCCAGATGGAGCAACACCATCTAAACAGCCAAAAAACGAGGGTCCGTGATCGGCACGGGGCGGGCCCCTGCTGAAAAGGAAACCCCCCCCCGCAGGACTTCATTTAATAATAATGAAACCAGTTGCAATGGATCATGGATCCACCAGGGGGAGCCGTGAAAAGCTGCCACACTGGAACTTATGTGAAATAAACAGCTGATCTACAGGTATCTGATATAGAAGATATTTGTTAAGATCCATATATGTCATGGATAGGATCATATTCTGTGATAAATAAGAGACATGTAATCATTTACTAAACATCACCATGTTTAACAAAATAATATTTAATTCACGTTGGCGTAAGTTCAAAACCATCGCTATGTTTTTAGATCAGGAAATGCATCCAGGCTCAAACAAACGATTTTCAATCATCATCCTCACGATCATTTAATGTATCATATGTTCGCGAGTTGAAATGAATGCACTACATTTAATCCACGTGAGTTTACAACAACAAAAATAATCGCTTTGTTTTTATATCACATCCGACCGGAGGAAAATGCAGCGGCTCTCACTACCGATCATCCTAATCCCACGGGCAAACAATAATATGTACAGTGTTAATAGTTTACTGTATTATTAGTGTCTAATATTACTGGGGATTTCGGAATGGTACTGGATTTGTATTTATTGTATCGGCTTCATATCGCAATATATTCCCGAAGTCTGAAATGCAAAAATGTCCCACATTAGGGCAATTCACCCTACATTTAATCATTCAAACAAAATCATATTTTGTTTATTTTTAACGAAATAAATGTGGTTTAATCCACATAATTTACTGTGTTAATTGTTTATTGTAGTATTGTGCACATTACTTTTCGCTGCTTGTTGCACCTGGTTAGAAGCTAAACTGCATTTCGTTGTCTCAGTACCTGCAATATGTGCAATAACAATAAAGTTGAATCTAATCTTGCAGCAGGAACAAATGTATTTAGGCTACTTAGTACATATCTGACATAAACGATTAAACACATTTGTGCATTCTTTAAACCGAGTCAAGCCGAGTGGAGGTGGCGGCACACTAAAGTGTGCACCTGATTGTTTAACTTGAAGGTGCCTGATGACATTTAATCATTCAAACAAAATCATATTTCGTTTATTTTTAACGAAATAAATGTGGTTTAATCCACATAATTTAGGCCTACTGTGTTAATTGTTTACTGTAGTATTGTTTAACTTGAAGGTGCCGTGTCCTTGTCCTTGCCGTGTGCCATCATCTTTGTTTTACCCAGAACCGAACCCGGAAAAAAGCCTTAAAAAAAAATACCACCCGCGAATCACCTTTTTTGAGAGTCACCCGATGCAGGACTCTGGCCTGATGTGAACATTTCCAGAAGAACTCTAGCTTGAATGGCCTTTGTATGTATACAGTAGGCCTACAGTACAGCCCAACCATGTACACCTTCCTTTTTTCCTGTCCAAAGTTTGAATTGGATAAAGGTAATGGTTATCGATGGTGCTTTTATAGCCTATTGTATAATAACTGTGTGATTTATATTGCTTTTCAAATGCATATGGCCACCCATTTACAAGGCTCTTCCCGTCAAGAATATGAATAGAACTTAGGTAGATCACTTTACATTTCTGAAAATTAATTTTTAATCACACACGTCTCCCCACGTCTCCCCGTCCCGAAAATGATAAATAAAATAAGGAAAAAAAGAAGAGGAAACAACTTTCAAGTTCAGTTTTCAACGTTTTATTTAAAATAACTGACATAACAGACACCATACTGTAGGCCTATCTGCTGCGGAAACCAGGACGAGCTATTTCGGGATCTGTTTTTCTATGGTTTTTTTTGGAAACAGAGGACTCAATCTTTTTCAACCTCTTGACGGGAAAAAAAAGGAAGGTGTAAATGGTTGAATGATGAATAAACAGTGAGGAGGGGTACAGTATGAATACACTAGATATACACAGCAGCCCAGCCTGTGAGCAGTATGAACACCAATGAGCGCTCAGCTCGAGATACCAGCGAGTCGAGAGAGAGCATGATATCTGCATTTTCTCTTTTGGTTTGATTAGGACACATCCTGGGGATTGTGTTTACAAACATTACCAAACCAGACCGTTCACCAGCCCCCACCCCCCATGTTGCCTATGCTGTCCTGTGTTGCGAACTCTTTGTTTAAAACGAATTGGCCATCGGAATGTGTGGAGGAATTCTCCCAAGGGTCACATTCCACAGCTCTCCCCCCCCCCCCCCACTCCTGTGATCTCCCATCCCCCAGTCTGTAGGTTTTTGTTTGCATATTTCTATGCCGTAATTCATACTGGTCCTCTCACGCACATACATTCTCCTTACAGTATACATAGGCTATATGAGTCCGTGTATCTACGGACCATTTGTTTTTCTTTATTAAAAAAGTAAACGGCAGAGAACGTCTGAGAGGCGTTTTTTCCCTTTTGCTTTTTACCTTACTAAATGGTCTAATGGTCAGTGGAGCGAGGGGGAGGCCCGCGAAACTCGCGGAAGTGATTTCAAAACAAAAAGCACTCGTTTGCTTGGAACAAAGAAAACGGCCAAGACACACATTGAGTCCCAGAAATGAATGTTATTAAGGGCTGTAAATATAATAAGCCTGTGTCTAAAATTGACAACAGGCTTATTATATTTACAGCCCTTAAGATACAGCTGACCACCATGACATACTTTGTTTTAGTAGATTTCGCATGAGTAAAATGTATAAATATGAGCATTAAATTATATGAATATGAGAACAAAATGCATGAATGTGTGAGTGACAATATATGAATGTGTGCATTGAAATATGATAATATGAGAGCAAAATGTATGAATGTGTGAGTGTAAATATATACGTGTGTGAGAGTGAAAATGTATGTATGTAAAAGGAGAATATATGTGTGTAAGAGTGAAAATGTATGTATATAAAGGAGAATATATGTGTGTAAGACTGAAATATGCTGCATTTTGAATGTCCGATAGTTAGTCCACCATTTCCACCGGAAATATCAAACATTTAATAAAAGTGAAAAACAATGAACAAGACTTAACGTATTCATCAATTAATTATATTTATTTCGTTTGGATGTAGGATTTTGTACTTTGTTTAGAGCAGTGATTTTCTACTATATGAACATTTTCGACCCAAAATCACAAAAAAAACGTAAAAACAGATTTTGAAAATGATATTATTTTTCATATAGGTAACACAAACATACACAACGAAACCATTTAAAAGCTGGAAATATATACATGGGATGTCACTATGATAATGTGAAAGTTTGATTGAGGTAGCATTCTGATAAGGCAAAAGTGTTATTATAAATATAATACAAATATATATATATATATATACACATTATGTACAAAAATCAGTTTTGTATGTCTTTATCTGTGCCACGCTTCAAAGCGGTTTCTGTCAACTACAACACAGAGGACAACATCACAGGTTCCTCCTCCTCCATGTCAAAAAACAAGCTTAAAGCTTGACTCACATTCAGAGTTCTCTTCATCATAGTTTAATCGATAGTTACGGCTGTAACTACGGGCCTATGAGTCCCGGATGACCGCAGAGGCGGTGCTTTAGCACTGGATATGTCCATCGCGTGCATGCGCAGCTCGAGTACCAATAACAACAAAGTCACCTGTGACCCACGTGACACCGGCTATATCAGCCTAGATCTGTTCCCCGAATCTTCTCGCGAGCACACAATAATTCTGAGTGACAGGGAACTCTGGCGGTCATCCGGGACTCATAGAACCGTAGTTACAGCCGTAACTATCGTTCTATTTCGTCCCTACTGACCGCCAGAGGCGGTGCTTTAGCACTGGATGACTTATACCAACAATGTCATGAAGAATCCAAGCCCTTGCTCACCACTGGAAGTAGCGGAGCTCGGCAAAAGGACCACGCCCAAAGAATGGGGAGTGGCGACATTGACCTGATGACAACTGGAGAATGTGCCAGAAGACGCCCACGACGCCGCGGCGCAGATGGTCTCCAGGGGCACCCCTCTCAGGGCAGCCCAATATGTTGAGATGCTCCTTGTAGAGTGGCATCTCAGCCTGATGGCAGGGGGCGGCCACTGGCCCCGTAAGCCTGTGAGATGGTATCGACAACCCAGTGGGGCAGCCACTGGTTAGAGGGCCTAACCTCCTTTAGTGCCGCCAGGGAAAAATCAAGAGTTGCTCCTCCTGCCGTATACAGGCAGTAGCCTTGATATACGCCCTTTGGGCACCCCCCGGGCACAGCAACTTTGACGTGCCGTACTCCTGAATGTCAACACGTGCCAGCTGGGCAGGCTGATTGAAGTGGGTTTGTGGAAGGACCCCGGGCGGGAATGCCACATTTGCCCAAAGGGCAACGCCTGAGAGTCTCACCTCGGGCATGTATTGTTTATGGAGAGGACATGCACCTCCTCGACTCGCTTCCCTGAGGCTATGGCAAGCAGAAATGCTGCCTTTGTGGGCAGCCACCTAAGCCCCACCTGGGCCAGGGGCTCGAAGGGAGGAGATGATAGGGCATCCGGCAGCAAGGGCAGGTCCCAAGCCGGAGCCCTCGGGGTGCAAGGGGGACGCTGCCGTAAAGCCCCTCTCATAAAGAGGGACACCGACCTGTTATGTCGGGCAGAATCGCAGCCACATAAATTCAGAGTGGAGTGAGAACGTCCACTATCTAGAAGGGACTGTTGTCTAAGCGACAATGTACATGCTGTCCCCAAGGAACACGCACATGCTTGCCCCCCAGTTGGGGTAGAAAGTGCGTGAGTGCAAGCTGCACGGCCCGAAGCTCTAGCACGTTGACCTGGCGCGCACTCTGCTGGGCAGACCGCTGACCCTGAATGGTCCTGCCCTGCCGCACTGCACCCCACCCTGAGAGACATGCACCTATGGTGATGGTCTCCTGGCGGGATGGGATGGCGCCCATGGGCACGCCTACCAGAGATAGGCCCTGCCCCTCCAGCGTGACGGAGAGTGGAGCAATGCTGCGACACCCTGACTTCCCTGTGCCTGTGCCACTTGGCGTCCAAGTGAAGGCTGTTCAGCCACATCTGCATGGGGCGCAACGACAGCGGGCCTAAGGGCCCAGCGGCCGATGCAGCTGCCAGTCTGCCCAAGGGCCGGAGGAACTGAATATAAGGCACCCTCTTGCCCGGCCCACGTGGAAGTAGGCATACCTTGGTTGAGAACCACTCCACCTTTGCGTTGCAGTAGTCAGCATATAGAATGGCAGCACCTTCAGGAATCTGTTGATTCCTCTGAGGTCCAAGATCGGGCGAAATCCGCCGACTTTCTTGCTCACGAGAAAGTATGCCGAGTAGAACCCCCTGGCTAAGCAGAGGGTCTTACTGGGTTGATTGCGTCCTTGGACAGAAGGACGGACAACTCTTGGCCCAGAGGTAGGGCCCTCCCGGATCGCTGACGACTGTCAATTAGACCCAGCCGAAGGCTAGAGGCCGGAGCTGCGGTCCGTACCCCTGGGTTGAGGTGAAAACCACCCAAGGGACGGAAGTACAGACTGCCCAAAACTGAGCTGCTGCTGGGAAAGCAGCCGCCGACCACCCCCGGGATTTCAGGGCCCAGCCCCCGCGTCTTGGGGGGCTCCGGTAAGGCTCTGGGGCACGAGGCCGCCTGGAAGGCGGGCGACATGGGGCACGAAAGTCATTGGGGAGGGGTTGAGTGGGCCGCTAAGACCTCTGCAGACCACCCCTGTAATCCGGCGGCTGAGTGCGGCTGCTAGAGCGGCCCCTGGGCCTGCTGGGAGTGGGCACAGGTCTGCGAGGACCCGAGTGCTGCTGCCTGGTCTGCCTAGCTTGGGCGGCACGCTCCAGTGCCTCCAGGGCAGCTGATCTAAACAGCTCCCCTGGCTCGACTGGTACGCTACGGAGGACTCTCCGTCAACCGAAGGAGGTGCGTCAGCCGAAGGAGGGGGGGGGGAGGGGGGAGGGACAGGCGGCCGCTAGCAGCCCCTACACCGGGCCCAGGCTGAAGGGCCATGAGGCGACTTCATCATGCCCCTATTGGCAGCTAGCCGATCCACTTTAGAGGACAGCCTGTTTCTAGTCCTTCTATTGGGGGGAGCACACAGCCATCGCTCCCTCAAGTCGCCGGGAACGGGCCGAATTCATCTGGAGGAGGACGTGACAAGGAGAGGTGTCTGTTGGCTGCTGCCAGACGTTCCACCTCAGTGATTCTAGCCACTCTGAGCACCCGAGGCATGCAGCTACAGCTCATGCAGGCGTTTACCGTGAGAACCTCCCTCAGATGCTCGAATTTCGTCCCCACTGACCGCCAGAGGCGGCCGAGGCAGGAGGGGCAGCGGTCGTGGCCGTCCTCGGGCTCAAGAGAAGCCATACAGGCGCTACATGAATGAACCATTCTGTAGGTAGCCACATGCAGTGTAGCCGGGAGCGGGTGCGGGAACACAGCCTTCACCAGCTACCTGCTTAATGGAAAGAGTAGAGCGTTGCTGCTACTCGCCGAACAGAAAGAGGGATGTAATTACACCCACGTTACCGGCAGAGGGAGTGGGAGCGAGAGCACTGCCTTCACCTGGCTGGATTAATAAACACGGCAGTTCAGCGTCTACCAGGAGCGGGGGCGAGAACACTGCCGGCTGAGTTAGAGACGAATGCCAGATGCAGCATAACCGGGAGCGGGTGCGGGAACACAGCCTTCACCCGCTACCTGCTTAACGGAAAAACAGAGCAGTTCTGCGTCTGCCAGCAGCGAGGGCGAGAACACTACCTTCACTGGTTGAGTTAGAGACGAATGCCAGATGCAGCGTAATCGGGAGCGGGTGCGGGAACACAGCCTTCACCAGCTACCTGCTTAACGGAAAGAGTAGAGCCGCGCCGCTACTCGCCCAACAGAAATAGGGATATAATTACACCCACGTTACCGGCAGAGGGAGCGGGAGCGAGATCACTGCCTTCACCTAGCTGGATTAGTAAATAAGGCAGTTTACCAGGAGCGGGGGCGAGAACACTGCCTTCACTGGCTACCTGCTTAACGGAAACCAGGCAGTTTAGCGTCTACCAGGAGCGGGGGCGAGAACACTGCCTTCACTGGTTAAACTAAGACGAATGCCAGATGCAGCGTAACCGGGAGCGGGTGCGGGGGAACACAGCCTTCACCAGCTACCTGCTTAATGGAAAAAACCAGGCAGTTTAGCGTCTACCAGGAGCGGGGCGGCGAGAACACTGCCTTCACTGGTTAAATTAAAGACGAATGCCAGATGCAGTGTAACCGGGAGCGGGAACACAGCCTTCACCAGCTACCTGCTTAACGGAATAAACAAGGCAGTTTAGCGTCTACCAGGAGGGGGCGAGAACACTGCCTTCACTCGTTAAATTAAAGACGAATGCCAGATGCAGCGTAACCGGGAGCGGGTGCGAGAACACAGCCTTCACCAGCTACCTGCTTAACGGAGAAACAAGGCAGTTCCGCGTCTACCAGGAGCGGGGGCGAGAACACTGCCTTCACTGGTCGAGTTAGAGACGAATGCCAGATGCAGCGTAACCGGGAGCGGGTGCGGGAACACAGCCTTCACCAGCTACCTGCTTAACGGAGAAACAAGGCAGTTCCGCGTCTACTAGGAGAGGGAGCGAGAACACTGCCTTCACTGATTAAATTAAAGACGAATGCCATATGCAGCGTAACCGGGAGCGGGTGCGGGAACACAGCCTTCACCCGCTACCTGCTTAACGGAAAAACAGAGCAGTTCCGCGTCTGCCAGGAGCGGGGGCGAGAACACTACCTTCACTGGTTGAGTTAGAGACGAATGCCAGATGCAGCGTAACCGGGAGCGGGTGCGGGAACACAGCCTTCACCAGCTACCTGCTTAACGGAAAACAAGGCAGTTCCGCGTCTACTAGGAGAGGGGCGGGGAGAACACTGCCTTCACTGATTAAATTAAAGACGAATGCCAGATGCAGCGTAACCGGGAGCGGGTGCGGGAACACAGCCTTCACCCGCTACCTGCTTAACGGAAAAACAGAGCAGTTCCGCGTCTGCCAGGAGCGGGGGCGAGAACACTACCTTCACTGGTTGAGTTAGAGACGAATGCCAGATGCAGCGTAACCGGGAGCGGGTGCGGGAACACAGCCTTCACTAGCTACCTGCTTAACGGAAAGAGTAGAGCCGCGCCGCTACTCGCCCAACAGAAATAGGGATGTAATTACACCCACGTTACCGGCAGAGGGAGCGGGAGCGAGATCACTGCCTTCACCTAGCTGGATTAGTAAATAAGGCAGTTTACCAGGAGCGGGGGCGAGAGCACTGCCTTCACCTAGCTGGGTAAAATTAAGAAGCTTAACAGTATACGCAAGACGTTAGCTGAGCGGCTGCTGCTAACGATCAAGCGAGATCAAGTCAAATAACACACATGTTTAAGACCAGATAACTAGCTTCTAAAGAAGAGAACAGCACAGAGACGTAGTTACAGCAGTAACCATGGCCAGGGCTCACACGGCATCTAACCGTAGTTACAGTAGTAACTATGGCCAGTACTTACACGGCTTAGAACCGTAGTTACAGTCGTAACTATGGCCAGCACTTACACAGCATAGAGCCGTAGTTACAGTAGTAACTCTGGCCAGTACTTGCACGGCTTGGAACCGTAGTTACAGTAGTAACTATGGCCAGTACTTACACAGCATAGAGCCGTAGTTACGGTATTGCCTATGGCCAGTACTTGCACGGATTGGAACCGTAGTTACAGTAGTAACTATGGCCAGTACTTACAGCTTAACCCCGTAGTTACAGTATTAACTATGGCCAGTACTTACACAGCTTGGAACCGTAGTTACAGTAGTAATTATGGCCAGTACTTACGGCTTAGAACCTTAGTTACAATAGTAACTGTGGCCGGTGCCTAAAAGTGTCAGCCAACGGCTGCCCACTAGACAATATAATATTGGGAGGATGAAATCCTCCTTAATGGCCATACATGCAGAGCACACAGCACACACAGTGAAGATTGTTCTCTGCATATCGTCCTAGTGCTAGGAGTATAGTACTAGGAACAGTAAATACAACGATATAGCGCTACTGCAACCATACCATGCGTTTACCGGGAGCGGGAGCGAGAGCACTGCCCTCACCGGCTGAGTTAAATAATGAAGCTTAACAGTACATGCAAGGTGTTAGCCAAGCGGCTGCTGCTAACAATCAAGCAACCAAGTCAGAACACAATGTTAAGACCAGATAATTAGCTTCTAAGAAAGAGAACAGCCCGCATAGAACCGTGCCTGGTTACAGTAGTAACCGCACATGCCGAGCACACAGCACCCGCCGTGAAGATGTTCTCTGCATATCATCCTAGTGCTAGGAGTCTAGTACTAGGAGCAGTAATACAACGATCTAGCGCTACTGCAATCAAACCCTATGCTACCGGGAGCGGGAGCACTGCCCTGAGTTAATAGTTAAGCTCAACAGCAAGGTGTTAGCCAAGCGGCTGCTGCTAACAATCAAGCGACCAAGTCAGAACACAAATGTTAAGACCAGATAATAGCTTCTAAGAAGCAGAAAGTACTTACCTTACTCTCTGCATCTAAACGAAAAACGGGTTTAAAGTATGACCCTCTGGGCTTCCATACTAAATTGAATGAGGGACGCAGCCAAAGCTGGGACTCAAATGCTAATGATAGCTCGGGCACAACGCCACAAGCAGAACTTTCAAAAGAGCATAAGGGCAACTTTATGGGAGAGGAAGCGGGAACACTGTCGTCACCAGAAAGTCTAAGCCACAAAAAATAAGACGGTAATCAGGACAACTTGGCTGGGAGAGGGTGCGGAAACATAGCCATCACCAGCAACAAGCTGACACAAACCTGTCTGTCGAGGCTCTGCACAGCGCACAGCCGGCCACAGCTCCTGGAGGACGCGTTAACGACCCGTAGCTCCGACTGTCAGTCGCGAAGCTGCACGCGGCCAGCTGTTTGCAGAGAAATCCCTCAGATCAAACGTTCAAACCTGAACGCTGTAGGCTACAAGAATGTAGCCAAGGTACCCTCGCGCAGCGAGAAGATGAAAGGAAACAGATCCTCTGACGACACTGGCTGATATAGCCGGTGTCACGTGGGTCACAGGTGACTTTGTTGTTATTGGTACTCGAGCTGCGCATGCGCGCGATGGACATATCCAGTACTAAAGCACCGCCTCTGGCGGTCAGTAGGGACGAAATAGAACTTCAAAACTCTAAATCTATCTAACTATATCTAAATTCTCAATGTTTGTCTGTCACTTTACTTCAATCGCAGTCTCCCGCCGTCTCTCTTGTCTCCCTTGCCTGTCTTCGTATATCTTCGTCTCTCTCCATTTCCCGCCGTCCCTCTTCGTCTCTTTTCGTCTCGTTTCGTATCACTCCGTTTACCTGTTTACCTCACCCCCTCCCTAGTAAATACATCCTGTTGAGCAGAATCTACAGTTTCAAGTATTTTCCGTTTCGTAAAATGATAAAATATGGCGAAGATATTAAAATATGTGCTTCCATTATTCATACTTCTGAAAATATCTGTATTAACTTTATATCATCGTATGTCCGTGTTTATTGGGTCTTTTTGCATGAAACAAAGACTGGCATATAGTTTCAAGCCAGTACTTTCGACAGAAATACACATACATCCTGTTGAGCAGGATCTACAGTTTCCAGTATTTTCCGTTTCGTAAAATGATCAAATATGGCGAAGATATTCAAATATGTGCTTCCATTTTTCATACTTTTGAAATGTATTAACTTTATATCATCGTATCTTCATGTTTACTGGGTCTTTTTGCATGAAACAAAGACTGGGATATAGTTTCAAGCCAGTACTTTCGACAGAAACACACGGCAATGTTGTCCGGACTGTTGTTTTTATGCGGCACCGGCTTGAACAGGTCATGTGATCTGATCACGCCGGCGTGATGGTCGACTCCAAAGGGTTAATATTAAATACATATAAGTATTTTACAACTTGTATTTAGAAATACTCTGTTGTAATTATTGATGCATAAATGTGTTCATCCATTCAATGTGGCATCTGCTATAATGGGGTTAATGTATGATATTAATTAATAATACAATACATTATAATATATGCAACCCGGTATCACGGCAAGACGTGAACATGTGACGATTTACCATGCTGGGAGACGTGAAGATGTCACGATTTCAAACGTGACAGTTACACGGTATTGTTAACCCATGTTAACCAGTGGAGAAATAACCGGAAATACCAACCAAATGCTATTCCGACGTAATGATTTATTTTGTAATAGTCACACTCGATTACGCCGATTTTCTTGTTGCCCCAGCTGGTCGACACCTCTTTTAGCATAAACAAAGGCTACATTAATGTATTAAATCGATGTTAATCCGTGTGTGTGAATGTGGAATTAACGGACGTGACGTTGTGCGATTGAGTTGCCAGGCAACAGCTTCGGTTCATGTTAATTTACAAACTCTTCAACTACAACCGTAGTTATTTATAAAAACATGTTAGAAGGCCTCACGAAATACTTTAATGCAAATTAAAATGTAAATGTGAAGGAATGTGTGTATAACAAAATACATCGGTCATAAACGAAACCGGAAACAGACATCGGCAAGATCCTCAGCTCGATGATTGGATGGTTTAGCCGCAATGCATGCTGGGATTTGGTGTTTATGTGATGTGAAATCTGAAAACGTTTTTTAAAAATACAATAATACTTTATTCCGAGTGTGCTTGCTCTTCTCTTTGAAAGTCATCACATAACGGCATTGTAATACACGGTTCGGCTGCATTAAATATTACATATCTGCCGTAATTCTCTATTTATAGAGCCCTGCTGAGAAGACTTCTAGACAAACAGGAGAACTGCCGCCAAAACTGAAGATGTGACGTGGATCATAAATATATAAGCAATTAAACAACATCTTACATTTCTTTTCACACAATACGTCTCCTTGCAGTATCAACACTAATTTGGCTGACTTTTATATTTGATCCAATTGGTAGATAGGCTGTATTTACACCATAAAGGTGCACAGCTGATATAAAGGGACACCTAGTGGTTAAAGCATGTTATTATTTTATTATTAGATATTAATAGGATCCCTATAAAGTATATTCATTATTCGTTATTCTCTACTAATAGTTCATTAAAGACTGTATATAATGACTAGTTTGCATATCCCTTTCAAGATTTTCTAAGCTAAGGTTTATTGACATATCATATTATACACAACTACTATATGCAATGAATGAAGAACTTGGGTCGCAGGTTCCTCAACAGTGCATTACAAGACATCTATCAATATGTGTGTGTACTCCACCATTAAACTGTCATTCTGCACATTTCTTATACTTTCTACATAGGCTACATCTTATAAGAGTATAATACATATGTATAATATCAGTTTAATAATAAACAAATAATAAACAAATAAGTGCTGAAACATAGTTAACATTGCAGGAAAGCAATATTAGACGTTAAGTACTTTGTCAGGCTTAATATTAATCTGTAGATACAAATGTCACTGTGTGTGCTGTGTGCTCTGCATGTGTGACCATTAAAGAATCAGAATACCTTTATTAGTTCCACAGAGGGGAAATGTGCAGCGTTACAGCAGGAAAGAGCCACAGACAGCTTAGTGTTGCATATCTTACATACGTTAAAAAAGTACTAAGTTATATATAAAACAATATGCTAAAAAAAAGATAAAAAGTTACATAATTTTCAAAAATACAGATAAAAACAAAACGGCATATATATTGATTTAGTGGCCAGGTATAAATGACACAGTTATTAATGGCATATATATATTGCACATATAGCACATATTGCACAAAGTTGGTTTGTATTTAGCAGCAAGGGGTGTTATAGTCTGTGTTGTGGTGTGTGTAGGAGGGTCTACTAGGGGCAGTGCTGGTTGTAAAGTCTGACCGCTGCAGGAAGGAAGGACCTGCGGTTTCAAGAGGGTTTCATCCCTCCATATTCTTCTTAAAGCTTTTTTCTTATTCAAAAGAAGACCTTAACCTAAAGTACTCTTTAATGTTTAAATTAAGCCTTATTAGTTTGTCTGTTTTGCACATCCTCCTATTAATATCTAATAATAAAATAAGACAATTCAATAACGTGCTTTAACCACCAGGTGTCCCTTTCTATCAGCTGTGCACCGTTATGGTGTACATACAGCCTATCTACCAATTGGATCAAATATAAAAGTCAGCCGAATTAGTGTTGATACTGCAAGGAGACGTATTGTGTGAAAAGAAATGTAAGATGTTGTTTAATTGCTTATATATTTATGATCCACGTCACATCTTCAGTTTTGGCGGCAGTTCTCCTGTTTGTCTAGAAGTCTTCTCAGCAGGGCTCTATAAATAGAGAATTACGGCAGATATGTAATATTTAATGCAGCCGAACCGTGTATTACAATGCCGTTATGTGATGACTTTCAAAGAGAAGAGCAAGCACACTCGGAATAAAGTATTATTGTATTTTTAAAAAACGTTTTCAGATTTCACATCACATAAACACCAAATCCCAGCATGCATTGCGGCTAAACCATCCAATCATCGAGCTGAGGATCTTGCCGATGTCTGTTTCCGGTTTCGTTTATGACCGATGTATTTTGTTATACACACATTCCTTCACATTTACATTTTAATTTGCATTAAAGTATTTCGTGAGGCCTTCTAACATGTTTTTAAATATAACTACGGTTGTAGTTGAAGAGTTTGTAAATTAACATGAACCGAAGCTGTTACCTGGCAACTCAATCGCACAACGTCACGTCCGTTAATTCCACATTCACACACACGGATTAACATCGATTTAATACATTAATGTAGCCTTTGTTTCTGCTAAAAGAGGTGTCGACCAGCTGGGGCAACAAGAAAATCGGCGTAATCGAGTGTGACTATTACAAAATAAATCATTACGTCGGAATAGCATTTGGTTGGTATTTCCGGTTATTTCTCCACTGGTTAACATGGGTTAACAATACCGTGTAACTGTCACGTTTGAAATCGTGACATCTTCACGTCTCCCAGAATGGTAAAACGTCACATGTTCACGTCTTGCCGTGATACCGGTAATTACATTTTAGTTTTATTCATTTCTTATTTCATAGTTTCTCATTATTATTTGTATCGCTCATCTTATTTTTGATTTTATTAATCTGTGTGAATCTGTGCTGTTTTTTCACTCTCACCCCTGTTGCTGTTTGAACTACTGAATTTCCCCACGGGATTAATAAAGGTCCATCTTATCTTATCTTAATGTATAAGTTAATTTACTTCAATCTACTGTACTGTGAAAAACACCCCAACAATATTACAAGAAATATACTGCATAAAACAAACTATATACTTTATTTGATCTAAAATATTGATGTTTTTTCATTATAGTAGCTTGTGAAAACCATACAGTAACAAATAAGTGATTAAATGCTACAGTATTCAGCAAACACAACTGCAGAGCTGCAAACATTGCAAACCGACTAAGTTCTACAACACCCAGTTGTCTTTGTGTATTTTGTGAATGAAGCGACATCTCATGGTTAAATACTGTAATTGAACAAATGGGGAAATTGGGCAATGCCCTCTAGCAATTTGGCAACACCCCCAGCCACTGGCATCCGCTGGGCTTTTGACTGGGACACACCCATGTGAGTCTGATCTGGAGTGCTACATCTGTACACAGATTGATTGCTGAAAATAGTTTGTTTGTCTTCAGTGTCAGTCTGACAGTTTATTATTTATCTAATTGTTACTGCCAAAAGAGTGTAATTCTTGTTTAATTGTTGCACTAACAATATAGTGTAGTTGTTGTTAATGTGTACACTGTGGTGATTGACATTATTCACCCACGGATCTATGGGTTGGGGCTGGGGTCGGCAACCCGCGGCCCACGGGCCGCATGCGGCCCTTTAAGCCCTCTGCTCTGGCTCCCTTGAGCTTAGACAAAAATAAGAAGGAAATAAAATAAAAGTATTTGTAGGACTATTTATATTTTGTTGCATGGTTGAAAATGTTTTGTATTTTGTATTTTGAGGTGATACTGTGACACATAATAAAAACAAAACGGTTTTAATTAGGTCAACTAAAATATGCGTCACATCCTGCTACGGTCCCGCGCAAGTGCCTTTTCTTGGAGGCGAATAACCCCCGGCTCGATGAGCGAACTATGGATAAATCAAAGAAAAGTACCGGAGGAACACAGGATTTAATTCTGTGTGGACAGAGTTATTGCTTTCACAGCAAACGATGTTGGTTTACCGGTATGTCTGATATGTAGAGAGAAGTTGTCAACGGTGGTGCAGCCTTTACGTATCGAGGAACAACAAGGGAGAGGAAGACAGCTGACGATCTTCAGTCATAATTCAATGGGGTATGTAATTTATTTCAGAAAACACTTTTTGTTATATTCCATGGAATGCTCTTAACGTCCCGATAGCAATGAATATATTAAATGCTTTGACAATAAATACATACAAAAATTAATCCCTGGAAGCCGTAGCGCTGTAAAAAGCACGACCAATCATCTGAGCCGGCCCGGCTAAAATAACTGGATGGCCGAACTGCCTGTCAGCCTTCCATCTGTGCACAAGCTTATCTCGTGCCCTCATTGGTCATGTGCGCATTCGTGTGTGTTGGAGGAGGGACTCTGTAAGAAAGTCTGAAGGAAGAGGCATATTTTTTCCGGTTGTGTACTTTCAAATTTTAGCGCACTCGAGCTGGTTTCTCCATTCTTACCTACCCTACCTTTAACTCTTTTTAGGGTGCAGCTATATGTTTCATTTATTTCAAAGTGGGCCCATTTTAATAATTTTTTTTTCCTTCAAATGTACAGAGGACTCTCCAAGTGCTGTATTTAATTTATTTTAAAGTAGGCCTGTGTATTATTTTGAATTCTCCTTATAAGAGTTATTTGTTTCTTATTAGAGGTTAACAGTTTTATATCATGTAATAAATAGCCTAATAAATGCAAAAAAAATGGAGTTTTTGTCTGATATACCAATAAAAAACTGTAGTTTTTGTCTGATATAACAATAAAAACTATGAAATATGTTTTGCGGCTCCAGACAAAAAATGTTTTGGAAAAAGGAGCAAAATGGCTCTTTTGGTCAAAAAGGTTGCAGACCCCTGGGTTGGGGTATTGTTCTGAACGGACATTTTAGTGAACCGGACTTTCTGTTTCCGCCGGTCTTCCCTTCCCGGGAATGAAGTTGTGTACAATGGTTTTCAGATGCTAAATAAAAGTCTAGCAGACTCCCATCTCTCGGCACCACAACACTGCCAAAAGAGTGTAGTTGTTTTTCTAATCAAATAAAATCAAGTTTTATTTATATAGCACATTTATAAACGATTTTTGGTCGAGCCAAAGTGCAGTACATATAATAAAAATAGCCTACAGTAGAGACACTTTACAGCAAATACAACAGCACAGATTGTTTTAGTTTTTATTTCATATTGCACTACTTAGAACTTGATTGTTGAGGCTACAATAAAGATGCCTGCTTTATTGTTATTGCACATATTACAGGTACTGAGACAACGAAAGGCAGTTTAGCTTCTAACGGTGCAACAAGCAGTAAAGTGAAAAGTAATATACACAATCTACAGAATAAAATATAGAATTAATTGAATGATGAATAAACAGTGAGCTTGGGTACTATGAATACACTAGCAGCCTGTGAGCAGTATAACAGTGTGTATGGATATGCTAAGATATATAAAGTATGAAAACAGTAAGCAGTGCAAGTATCGTATAAAATATAGGATATTAATTTCATGATAAACATTGTGGAACAATGATGAAAATGTGAATGGAAGTGGCGAAGTAAAACTGACACAAAACAACAACAAACTAAAATCTTTTGAGAAGCCCCCACCCCCCATGTTGCCTGTGCTGTATGCTGCAAACTCTTTGTTTAAAACTAATTGGCCATCGCAATGTGTGGAGTAATGGCGCATTTCCACTGCAGCGGGTAGCCCCGTTTAAGCGTCCTTAACCGTCCTCAAGCGGCCAGGCCAGTTTTTGGTGGCATTTCCATATAGCCTAGTACCGGCTAGCGGGTACTTTTTCCCTCTTTTTCCGGCCCCATAAAATCGTGGTTCTATCAGACCAGGCCAGGGCTGTGACGTCAACACTCGACTGCTGATTGGTCAGAGAGAATCGTCACAAGATCGCGCGCGAGATCATCCCTAGCGTATAGATCTAGAAGCAAGCTTGCAGCATTTTGTAAACGGAGGACTACAAAAAAGGCAACGTCGAAGAAAAGCACACCGTGGTCGACCGAGGAGGTGACGACATTCCTTAATCTCATTGGGGATGATAAAATCCAGCGTGAGCTCGACGGAACAACGCGAAATGTGAAAGTGTTCCAGGATGTCTCTGCACAGATGTCCGAACGCGGATTTTCGAGGACTTTCCTGCGATGTAGGGAAAATGGCAACGGCTTTACTGGAGTCCCTGCAAGGTACGCTCACTTCTAACAAAGAAGTCTATTTTATCCTTACATTAATGTTCGACAACCCATGCTTTTATGGAGCCCTGAAGAGCTACATAGCTAGCTAAGGCAGATAGCCTAGGCAGATAGCCTTAGCTAGAGCTATTGTTTGCTAACTAGAGCTATTGTTTGCTAACACCATATGTGCCATTGTTTACGTTCAGTTTTTATTTCTATAGTTGTTGTTGCTATTTAGTATTGTGCTGCAGTAGTTTGTGGAATTAACAAGTCATTTTGCTGTTCTAGATGATTACATTGGGACTCGTGAGGAGGAACATTCCCGAACAACGGGTGATGGCAGTGTTCCGTCCACATCGTCATCGAATCCAGAACGGACCCCAGCCGAATAATCGACACCAACTCAACCACCAACACCGAGTGCCATCACGACACCGCAGCGTGTGGGTTCTAGGTAAGAAATAGAAATGGCAAACGACTGGAATTGTGTTTTGTTTTTTTAAACCGTGGATCATCCATCGTCAGTAATTAAAATAAGCTATACCACTGTGTGGAAATGCTCTGTTACAAGTAAAGTCTTAGCTAGTAAGCAGCTAGTACAGTTTGTGTGTGACATCCTATCATATACATATATTTATATTCATTATCAACAGGCTGGACATAATGTAATTCACTTTCACAATCATTGTAAACATCTAGGGCCAGAACTTTTCTTTAGTTCACCTTACTGTTGTTCTGTTTATACATGTTTATTCTTATATCCTTGTGTGACCTGTACCTGTCCTGTGTTGTTTTCCTTATTGCTAATTATTATTATCTTATGTCACCCAGGCAAGAGGAAACGAGGAGGAGAGGATCGGGCCCAGCAGGAACGGCAACCATGACTGGGCAGCCGACTGGCCCGTCTCCTCCGTGATACTTAAAAAAACCGTAATAGTTATTGTACATATTATATATTTATCTAGTTAATTTTGAAATGCAACATTTGTACTTCCTTGTTTATTTATTTTCTTAAAAATGTTCATTTTATATTTACAAATCCATGTATATTTATGCTGGCTGCAATACAGTTTTACATTTTTTATTTGTATTGTTTAATGGCATGCCTTTTTGATACAACATTTGTATTTTATACTGCCATCAATAAAGTACTTCTTTGACTTATCTTATCTCTTGTTGATAATGAATGGCACCCAACAGAAAAAAAATCAGATTCACATAATCCTTGATTTAGAGAAGGATATAAACATACATGAATTTATAAAGCAATAACAAACAACCATCAGTTAGGAAAAAGCCCCTTAGTTTTAAGAGATTTAAAGCAATACATTGAGTTTGCTAGCTTGAGGTCCTCCTCTAAAACATTATTAAATGTTATTTTGTAATAGTATTAAGAATACATGATAAATATATATACATGTAGAAATTGCTCAATTGTATACCCTCATTCTACCAGACTCAAACACATTCCTTATATATTTCAAAGACGAGAGAACAAAAGAAGAAACCTATAAACCCATTCAAGCAGCTTTTAACATGTCTAGAAGAAAGATTGAGGTTATATTTTAATATATTATTTTATATTGTGGATACTTTAGCCTCCATCCATGTTTACAATTGTCCACACTATTTTACACTTGCATTTATGAATATAGTTTTGCCGTGTTTTACACTTTAGTATTTATTTTTATAGTTAGCTTTGATATTCGCTTAATTTGATTAGAACGATTTTCTTTCATGATCTGATATTTCCTCAATGGTATTATGGGGGCAGTACTTACTGGTGCTTGAATTTCAAATATTCAATTCAGATAATATTTGTTTAAAACATTGACAAACACATGTATATGAAAAAAAAAAGGATTTATTTATGTTCAATACAATGAATCAATACAATGCTTGCTGTGATCACTTTCCTTCTTGCTGTGATAACAAGCCACACACCAAGAAACAAGTAACGATCGCTTCCACATCCTCCATTGTTGTGTGTGTTTTTGTGAGTTGTGTCGCATTGAAGATGACGCCACTGCAGTTTTACCCAGCGTCGCTCCGACCAAAAAGCTGATCGCCCCGCCTCCACTGTGTTGCTACCCCAGGTCCTAAACTGTAATGGAAATGCGCCCACGGCCTCGGCCGGCCAGCGAGGCAGCCCGAGGCCTGAGCGAGGACGCTTAGGGACGCTTAAACGGGGCTACCCCGTTGCAGTGGAAATGCGCCATAAGTCTCCCAAGGGGGGTGGTCACATTCCACAGCTCTCCCCCCCCCCTCCTGTGATCTCCCAACCCCCCAGTCTGTAGGTTTGTGTTTGCATATTTCAGTGTTAATTTTGGCAGCTGTTTTTGATTTAGTCTTAGTCTTTAGACGAAAATGGTTATTAGTTTTAGTCACATTTGAGTCATTCCTATCCTTCGTAGTTTTAGTCTAGTTTTAGTCGACGAAAACTCAAAATGTGTTAGTCTAGTTTTCGTCGACGAAACTCAAAACGTTTTAGTCAACTTTTAGTCGATGAAAAATTACATTTAGTCAACTTTTAGTGACGGAGCGGGTCACAGAGTGACTGACTCCGCCACTGACAGCCGACACACACACACACACCAAACATTTCCTGCTGTCTTCCGTCAAAAGAAACAATGCAATGTATTGTTTCTTGTGTGTTTGTTATTTTTGTTAAATGATTATGTTAAGAGGTGGTTAACCTGTTTATGTTTGGTCGGATGTGTTATGTTGAAATGTGGTTTTTGAGCTAATTTGTGTCACCTGTTGACTGTCAGCCTGTGGGAGGGGCTATGGGCTCATAAGGGACGGGGTTTGGCCCTGGAGATGGCACTCGGAAGAATGTTGCAGTGAAGGCAACAGCTGGGACAATGTTTGGGGAGTTTGTTGCAGAGAAGGCAACAACAGAACATGTCTACTCTGATGAGTGATGGACGTTTGTTTTGGTCTTTATTTTGTTTGTTTAAGGTGTGCTGTTTCGTTATTTTTTGTTGCTGCTGATATAAAGTGTTTTTGGAGCTTAACCCAACCGACTACGCCAGTGTTTTTGAACGGAGAAATAGAGCCCCGTCACATATGGTGTCAGAAGTGGGATGGCTAGTCGGAGGAAGCTGGGCGGCGTTGCGGAGCGGCGAACAGGCCTACGATCCTGGCGTCAGCAGCAGGAGGAGAGCGCGGCTGCCGGGTCGGAGCGGGCATGGGAGACGGAGGACGAGGATGAGGACGGGTCCTGGGTGGGGCCCAGCGGCTCCTGCGGCCTCGGGGTCGGCCAGTGGACCAGGGCGAGAGGGGTTTCCTGTTGGCGGAGCTTCGGGACCTACGGACTTCTGTTTCGGTTGGTGATCCGTATCTTCGGTCGGACTCCGATGGCCGGCCTGGTCGGCCGGCGCCTGGGTGGAGGCACTGTGCGGTGCGGAGATTCCACAGTGCCAGTGCGGTGAGGACATGCACACTGTTTGTTGCGGTTTGGACGCATTGCCAAGCGTGGAGGTGGCTGTTTGCCTTTCCAGGTTGCCGCACATCGCCAACCTTGGGGAGGGAGAGGATAATGTGACGGAGCGGGTCACAGAGTGACTGACTCCGCCACTGACAGCCGACACACACACACACACCAAACATTTCCTGCTGTCTTCCGTCAAAAGAAACAATGCAATGTATTGTTTCTTGTGTGTTTGTTATTTTTGTTAAATGATTATGTTAAGAGGTGGTTAACCTGTTTTATGTTTGGGTCGGATGTGTATGTTGAAATGTGGTTTTTGAGCTAATTGTGTCACCTGTTGACTGTCAGCCTGTGGGAGGGGCTATGGGCTCATAAGGGACGGGGTTTGGCCCTGGAGATGGCACTCGGAAGAATGTTGCAGTGAAGGCAACAGCTGAGGACATGTTTGGGGAGTTTGTTGCAGAGAAGGCAACAACAGAACATGTCTACTCTGATGAGTGATGGACGTTTGTTTTGGTCTTTTATTTTGTTTGTTTAAGGTGTGCTGTTTCGTTATTTTTTGTTGCTGCTGATATAAACTGGAAAATCTAAACTATTTACAATATGAACATCAGAACTTTCAACCAACTATTCATTATAAATGTCAAGACAGTGTCAAGGTCTTTGTCTGTCTTCCAAGACAGTGGGTCTGGCTGCTGTGTAGGTGGGGGTGATGGTGCATGGGCTGCTGTGTAGGTGGGGTGTACAAGTGCTATACGAGACCTCCACGAGACCTCCTTGCTGGCTGGGTTGAAGGTGATGGCTGTGGTGGAGCCTTTGTGCTGAGGTGTATCTTGACCTGTTGCAGCCGCAGATGGAGGTGGAGCAGCTGGTAGTGATGCTGGTCTGCTGGTCCTTGGTGGTGATGGCTCTGGTTGAAGGCCCTTGAGCCACAGATGGATGTTGTGGCTGCTGGATAAACGCCGCCTGTGGGCCACTAGGCCAGACAGCTGTGAAACATCTCTGTAAAACAAATTAAAATGTAGACAATAATTACAACTAATTTAATTGAAATAAAGTTCAAGTAAAATGTTGCTCAAGCACAAATAACACTGCACACATAAAAAGAAAGTTTGGGAGGTTGGAGAAAGGAATCTCCTCGATCTCTCTCTCTCACACACACACACACACACACACACAGGTATTTCCAGTTACTTTACATTCAGTATAAAATCACAGACACACATATACATAGGCTACATCTGATTACAAAGTCTCATCTGTACAGGACGGTAAAATAATAACAGGCACACATATAAATAAATCTATGACAAAGTCTCATCTGTACAGAACAGTATGATAAAATAATCGATGGCAAAAACATGTCACTGTAAATGTCTCCGTTGTGGGACGAATAATTTAATCATCTCCACCTGTAATCTCACTTTTACACAGCAAAATAACGTTAACACAGAGTAAACTTTTGCTAATGGAGGTCTAATTTGTCCCAAGAAAAAGTTCATGACTATCGATAAAAAATATATATCAATAAACCTATTGTTCATTTTCGCGGTATTCCCCACACATTGCCAGTACACTATTACTGTAATATTTACACTTACCCATGTCCAAATGGATCTTTGTTGTTGTCTTTGTGTTCTTCTTCTTCAGAAGAGTTGAAAACTTCAGGTTCTGAGGCTCTATCTTCACTGCTGCTAGCGAAACAAATCTCTAGCGAAGTCGGCGACTGTAAAGTTTTTAGCCGTTTTTTAGCCGTTTTTAGCCATTTTTCTCCGTCTCTCTCTCTGTCCTTACAGACGTAAACTGATGGGAGACACGTGGTTTATGTTTTTTTTACTTGGTGGTTAGGTCCTTAGTGATTTCTCGATGTCCATTGGTCATTCAGACCATGATGACTGCCGTCCTAGATTTCCTTGACGGACACACGAATCCACCAATCCCACACAGTGTAAAGTCAAGCTGCTTTGAGCGGCCATATTGGCTGCTGTGCCCTGGTTACAGTCTCACAGGAGATACCGCTGGAAAGCTACTCTTCCAGCGATTCCGTGGATATCTGAATCATATTTCTACTCCTTATAATCAAAAATATATGATTAATTACGTAAAATGACGGCGTGTCCACCGACTCCAGAGGGTTAATGTATGATATTACTTAATAATACAATACATTATAATATATGATATGATAATTATATTTTAGTTTTATTCATTTCTTATTACATAGTTTCTCATTATTATTATTATTTTTATTTGTATCGCTCATCTTATTTTTGATTTTATTAATCTGTGTGAATCTGTGCTATCCTGTTTTTCTCTCTTACCCTGTTGCTGTTTGAACTACTGAATTTCCCCACGGGTATTAATAAAGGTCCATCTTATCTTATCTTATCTTAATGTATAAGTTGATTTACTTCAATCTACTGTACTGTGTAAAAACACCCCAACAATATTACAAAAAATATACTGCATAAGCAAACTATATACTTTATTTGATCTAAAACTGATGTTTTTTTATTTTAGTAGCTTGTGAAAACCATAACAAATAAGTGATTAAATGCTACAGTATTCAACAAACACAACTGCAGAGCTGCAAACATTGCAAACAGACTAAGTTCGACAACACCCAGTTGTCTTTGTGTATTTGTGAATGAAGCGCCATCTCATGGTTAAATCCTGTAATTGAACAAATGGGGACGTTTGGCAACGCCCTATAGCAATTTGGCAACGCCCCCAGCCACTGGGATCCGCTGAGCTTTTGACTGGGACACACCCATGTGAGTCCTATCTGGAGTGCTACATCTGTAAGAGAGACGTAAGCAACGCCGCCTCTTATCTCCGAAGCTCTTGCCTCTAGACCAGAGGTGCCCAGTACGTCGGCAATGCTGGTAGATCGCGAGTCATTCATAAAAAAAATAATCCAGCTCCGTTAAAATAGACAAAGCAGGTTTTGATCCCTCCTCCCTTAGCCTCCCTGCCACTTAATTCAGGAGTTTACTTGATTGACAGAAAAAGCAATCTATCGCTTTCCAGTCTGTTAACCCAGAATGCAAAGCGATACAAAATCAGTCAAGTGCCGGGAAAACTCAAATTAAGTTAAAGAGACAAACAAGAGACAAGCAACAAAATGAGTGCGGGACCGAGCAAGAAGCTAAAGACATACCACTTCCACCCAGAATGGGAGGAAGAATATTTTGTTGTGATGTCACATTCAAAGGTTATTTGCCTTATTTGTAAAGCAAGCGTCGGTCTGCCAAAGAAAGGTAACGTGGAGAGGCATTATCGGAGTGTTCACAAGGCATATGACAGCGACTTCCCTCCGAGTAGCGAGTTGATAAAGAGAAAGGTCATGTATTGTTGCTACACAAACATTATCTCGCTTAGTGTCGCCAACCTCGTTTCTAACATGCAAAAATACAAACAAATGCGTCTATGGTCGGTGTATTTTTGATCTTTCCAATCGAGACGAGATCTCTCTCTCCCCCGTCTGTGTGCAAGGGGGCGGGGCAGTTTACACACATGCTACATGCAGCAACACACGGCGGGGATGGCGGAGAGAAGCGCTCCAAGGTGTCGTTAAATGTTACCCGTCTTGAGGTGGACAATGCTCGTTGGCAAGAGTGTTTAGCATGTAAGAGCGGAGCAATTTGTCTAAACATTTAGCAAAAGTACACCACAATCAGACGGAGGAATGCACCGGGTTCGACTGTCTTTCTAGTAGCTCTGTAGCCCCATCCACAACGAGTAACTTTTCCGCGTCAGGTGTATGCTAGCAGCAACACACAGAGTTAACTCAATTATACAAACATGGGTTAACCTGTTAAACCCCGAGCCTGTTTTTCAGGTTTCAGGCTCGAAAATGACATTCCCAGAACAAATGACTATAACTTCACTTCTAAAATGTTTATATGAATAATTGTTGTTGTCAAAGCAAGGTTACATCTGTGAGTTGGATGTAGAAGTGTCAGAATCAATATAGATTCAGATGGAACATAGCAAAAAAATGTAAATTCCTGTCTCCGCCTAAAGAAAACCCATTACTTATAGTGAAGACCAACCTTGAATGATGGGTTAGTAGCCTAAAAGCTTTAGGAATCCAAAGTATAACATATAATAAGTACCCTGTATCAAGATTGAGGCAAAACAAGTGACATTTGACCTTTTTAGAGAGGTCTATGAAAATAAAGTCCAGGCGGAATAAGCTGTGGGCACATTTGGGCACATTTGGTTCCATCAATGCCATTTGACCTTTTTCAGGTACCAGACTATAAAAAGCATTGTATTACATTGAATCATCACTATAGGTATTCATTCCACCCAAAAAAAAAAAAATATTTCTTAAAAAAATGTTAAAAATATTTTGTGTAGTGTGTGTGTGTGTGTGTGTGTGTGTGGTGTGTGTGTGTGTGTGTGTGTGTGTGTTTGTGTGTGTGTGTGTGTGTGTGTGTGTGTGTGTGTGTGTGTGTGTGTGTGTGTGAGTGTAGCTGTTGCAGCATCTGATATTTAAGAAGTGTGTTACATTTGAAAAAGGCAGAAAGTCTTGTTGCAATTTCCAGATATTAAAAGAGGTCCATTGAGTTCCTCTGGTAATTATCAAATAGTAGCAGTTAAGTGAATACTGTTCAAACAATACCTATGTTTGTGTTTTATAATGATTTATCTGTTTCATCCTTTCATAAATGTGAGGACTAAAATGGCGGTAGACAAAGGCCTGTTAAGGGTTTATTGCTGTGGGGGAGCTGTAGCAAGACCCCACTGTGGTCTCTGGAATGTGATGGGGGGATGTGTGTATGTGTGGAGGCTGCAGAGGCTGCAGAAATAGGAGACAGTGAGGGTCAGAGGTGTTTGTTTGAGATGACTGGAAAATACGACCAGTTGTCCTTAAACTCCACCCCTTCCTGTATCATTGGTATGAAAGGCCTATCCAGCTTTCTGTTCTGTCTCTCTCTTCTCGCGTCGCTCGGACTGGAAGGTCCTCGCGGCCTGTGGGCAGGAGCCAGGAGTGGGCCCACTTCTGACATTATGCATATGAAATTATATGGTTTTGTATGGTAATGTATTTGATTGTATTGCATTGTATATTACCATTAAAGTGATTATTGTTTAACGGTTAATTGTATGCTCTGGATTTCCTTCGTGTAAGATATCAGCTTGTCTAGGGACGCGCGGAGATTTGGAAAGCGGACTAGTTGTCTACCAAATCTTCTAACAAATGGTGACCCGACGTTTCTGAATAAACAGAGCTGTGGAAGGATTCAGACGACCAGACTGGGTCGGGAACAAACACTTTTAGACACCTCAGACAATCGCAGAGCCCTGCAGCTACATATAAGGTAACAAAACTGTAGGATTGTCTGTAGGCGTTTCAGAGTGTTTTTGAAGTTTAAATGGAATATACAATGCATATTTTTACTATGTTTGGAAAGTTATATAAAACACGTGAACGTTGATCGCAAGGTAAACGGAGAGTCCTGCGTGACGAGATATGAAGCGGTTTGGCGTGGATCTTAGGTAGTTTATTCCTAAGTGCCGTGGAAACGGTGCAGTTCGTGGGCTGTGAGGTGAAATTCCTACACGACGAAACCTGGACACTCGATATATCAGATCGAGTCGCCGTTTAAAACTGAGGTTCAATAGCAGACTGACGCCATAAGCTAAAGTGCCAGCGTTTGCTATTTGTTCAAGTAATTTGAAAGGCTGACGTAAACATAACGTTGATCGCAAGGTAGACAGAGAGTCCTGCGTGACGAGATATGAAGCACATTATCAAGCTGGACAAACTGTACGGGGAATAAATCTGTGTGATTTTTACCTGAATAACCTATGTGAGCGATTGTCTGTGGTAATCAGACATTCGCTCAGAAGAGTGAAGCTCATTTGTGCTCTGCTGCTGCCATCTAGTGGCTGAAAGGGGGGGAAGCACGTTAATTAAGTCAGATAAATAAAAGCGAAGTCAAAAGGGAACATAGATTGATTTTAAATGGAATCAAACAGGGAGCGAAAGAAAAGGCTTGTATATTTAAATAAATAAGCTGTCTGTAGGTTGTCATTGTTGATTAGTACAGACCTTGTTTTATGTTGGTAAATGTAATGGTACAAAAGCAAGCTATTCATCACAATTGTATTTTTAGGTTATGAATAAAACAAAAAGTAGTAGCCTAAGTGATAAGCAGAAGGGTTTTTGGACGCTTCTCAGTATATGACAGGGGTGCTTAGGCCCGCTTCGGTTTTCAATGTCCGCCATCACGTTAAAACAGAGGATTGGTGGCATTTTCAGTTCATTGCTTGCTTCCACACGCCTTCCCCCTCCTTGTCTCTTTCACGACTATAGTTAATGCATTAGAACGATTGTTAACTTGCCGTGTTTCTACAAATCGAACTCACTGTTCCGGAACGGCCTTTCAAAATAAAAGCCAAAGGCCGCTGTTCGCCAGAGATGCCTTCACAATAAAACAGTAATTAGCTTAACAATATATTTAACTTATATTGCGTCCTTAAATATTGATTTTAATTCATTACAGATCTAACCTGCTTGTAACACAACTTAGATAAACAATTTCAAGTGGTTAAAGGGGGTTTCCTGTCTGGCTCATTTGATTTAGAACTGAAGTAAGGAAGAATAGTGTTTTATGAGTCATTCCTCATGGTTTCTAAAGATAAATCATCAGTTTGTCTGGACTTTGATATAGAGATAGGATCATGGTGGAGAAGGAAGACCTTTTTTGGTTTCAAATTAAAGAAGAGTTTAAAGATGTAGTAAGCAGGACTTCAACTGGCCAAAAGAGATTTTAAAGTTTAATATTCTTGGTTAGCAAACAAGACATCTGATTATTATGTCACACATGATAATCTTGTTAGAGAAACTAGCTTAAAATATTGGAGAAAATATGTGGACGTTCTTTCGTAGTGTGTGGAATATGTGATGCTGGAAACATGTACGTTTTTCAATGTATAGGAGCAAATGGTTTCCTAAAAGAGTTATGTTGGGTAAATATGTAGCAATGGATGAAACAATTTTTAGAGTGAGTTTTTGTGATGTCATTAGTAGACATCAATTATGTTGTTTAGATGGCATTTAACAATTAAGACAGATAGTATGATTAGAAAGTGTCAGAGTGGAAAGGGTTGGATTTATTTAACCTCAGTGTGCTAGATTTTTTTAAAGGTAATGCGTCCCGAGACCTGGACTCCCCCTCTGAGTTAGAAAAGGCTACGATCCCGACCCTCCAAGCAGACAAAAGACCTAACCCAACAGGAGACTCCTCCTTCTCCATCGAACAGACAGAGAACCAGAGCTGAAACAACAACAACAAGACTGCAGCCAGAACTATCTCCACCTGTGGCATCCAGAACCAAACAGCATGCTGACAGGCAGAGATCTACGCTCATCAGTCCCTCAGACGGGACCATGAAGTTCCAAGCTGAGCACAAGAACAAAGTGTGGGACATGAGAGCAGAATCCGCCCTCCATAAAAACAGCAGGGAGACTGTAAAGGAGGAGATGAAATGCAAAGCAGTGCAAGAACATTGGCATGATGGGGGATGCAGATGTAACTGGGCCAATGGCTGCCTAAAAGAGTTACAGCGGATGAAGTTACGGCTGATGGACTGAAGAGAACACAGAATCAGAGGAGTTGGCATGGTCGATTAGAAGTGAGGAGGCCGGGGTCACGGCTTGAGAAAACCAGAGGAGGAGGAAAGGAGAACGGGAATGAGTGAGTTTACACATAAACACACTTATTCACAAAACGCACAAAGTGGATTATTGTTTAACGGTTAATTGTATGCTCTGGATTTCCTTCGTGTAAGATATCAGCTTGTCTAGGGACGCGCGGAGATTTGGAAAAGCGGACTAGTTGTCTACCAAATCTCCTAACACTGTGTGGGTATGTAAGTGTAGCTGTGTGGGTATGTAAGTGTAGCTGTGTGGGTATGTGTAGGTGTGTATGTGTAAGTGTAGCTTTGTGTGTATGTAACTGTACCAACGCACTATACAATACAACTACACTGTAGGTCATTGTGTGTAGGTGTACTTGCACAATAAAAAAAAAATGGAAACATAGGTAACATTTGACTCATTTACCCGGCTCCTGATCTTATGCCACTGGTCAATGTTCAGATTTGGGAACCAATTGTAAACATAGGACTCAATCTTTTTCAACCTCTTGACGGGAAAAAAGGAAGGTGTAAATGGTTGAATGATGAATAAACAGTGAGGAGGGGTACAGTATGAATACACTAGATATACACAGCAGCCCAGCCTGTGAGCAGTATGAACACCAATGAGCGCTCAGCTCGAGATACCAGCGAGTCGAGAGAGAGAATGATATCTGCATTTTCTCTTTTGGTTTGATTAGGACTAGGGCTGTCAGTCGATTAAAATATTTAATCGCGATTAATCGCATGATTGTCCATAGTTAATCGCGATTAATCGCAAATTAATCGCATATTTTTTATCTGTTCTAAATGTACCTTAGAGGAATATTTTTCAAGTTTTTAATACTCTTATCAAATATGAGTGGACAAATATGCGTTATGCTAATGTTTATTATAATTTGAACAATGACAAATATTCTCATGAATATTAAACACAACAACCTCTGAACATTACAAATATTCGCCTCAATTGAACCTGGAACCTCTCTCATACAATAATACAATACAAATGGTGTGTGTGTGGTGTGTGTGTGTGTGTGTGTGTGTGTGTGTGTGTGTGTGTGTGTGTGTGTGTGTGTGTGTGTGTGTGTGTGTGTGTGTGTGTGTGTGTGTGTGTGTGTGTGTGTGTGTGTGTGTGTGTGTGTGTGTGTGTGTGTGTGTGTGTGTGTGTGTGTGTGTGTGTGTGTGATGGATCGTTGGAGCTATGTGCAACTCAAGGCATATGCTCGAACGGGAGCTGCCTGGACGCTGCAATCATGTTGCGCACTATCCGTGCTGAGTGTGCTGACTTTTCGTACAATGTCCCACTGTCTGGCTTCCTGCATAAAGTCAAGTGCTCGGCGCAGTTGTGGCGAAATGTCGCTCCTCTGTTTTCATTTAAACAGCTCCTTATATCCGTTAGCGCAGCTAGCTAGCACCAGATGCTAACAACAACAATGCACGTAAGGTATCTCTCTCGCTCGCTCGGGCCACACATACACACACACTCCCGGTCCTCCCAATAGCCATTCGGTGCCTGCCGGTGAGCGTGGAAGTGTGGTCTGCCACAAGCGGGCGGCAGGAGCGGGGCTGTCAGCATCAGCTTGTAGATGGTATTTTAAACTCGATGCGCTCTGAAACTACGGGGCGGCCGAGGAAAAAAAATACACATGCGTTAATCGCGTTAAAATCATTAGTGTCGTTAACTTGACAGCCCTAATTAGGACACATCCTGTGGATTGTGTTTACAAACATTGACCAGACCGTTCACCAGCCCCCACCCCCCATGTTGCCGCTGTCCTGTGTTGCGAACTCTTTGTTTAAAACAAATTGGCCATCGGAATGTGTGGAGGAATTCTCCCAAGGGTCACATTCCACAGCTCTCCCCCTCCCCCCACTCCTGTGATCTCCCATCCCCCAGTCTGTAGGTTTTTGTTTGCATATTATATATTATATTTACAGCCCTTAAGATACACTTTTGTGTTTAACAGCTGACCACCATGACATACTTTGTTTTAGTAGATTTAGCATGAGAGCAAAATATATAAATATGAGCATTAAATTATATGAATATGAGAACAAAATGTATGAGTGACAATATATACGTGTGTGAGAGTGAAAATGTATGTATGTAAAAGGAGAATATATGTGTGTAAGAGTGAACATATGCTGCATTTTGAATGTCCGATAGTCCACCATTTCCACCGGAAATATCAAACATTTAATAAAAGTGAAAAACAATGAACAAGACTTAACGTATTCATCATAATTAATTATATTTATTTCGTATGGATGTAGGATTTTTGACTTTGTTTAGAGCAGTGATCTTCTACTATATGAACATTTTGGACCCAAAATCACACGTAATCAAAACGTAAAAACAGATTTTAAAAATGATATTATTTTTCATATAGGTAACACAAACATACAATCAATCAATCAATCAATCAATCAATCAATGTTTATTTATATAGCCAATATCACAAATGTTACATTTGTCTCAGTGGTCTTCACAGTGTGTACAGAATATCAGTATGACAATACGACAC